>JAZBHA010000760.1:16005-43461 GCA_037464855.1 Iselma pallidipennis
TATATTCTTCTAATAATTAATTCAATTAAAAAGATACATATACACATGCAATTAAAACCGACCACGCCCTATCCGCCATTTTGTCTTTTTTGTGTCTGGTTGGTGTAGCAACAAGTGCAAATACATAATAATAATAATGAACCAATTTACCAATTTTTATGCAATTTCTTTGAATTGCAGTACGTGAGATACATATTTATTCGTTTAAACCAGAATAATAACAAAGTATTAAGTTCTATGCATATAAGACAATACAATTAGGTACTAAAAATAAGTACATACAGCATTCTACGAACTGGTTATTTATGCACTTTTCCTGTTTGTGCAATTGTTCTTTGTTATCGTTAAAATTCCATACATTATACATAATTTTTTCTTTAAACTGTGTGTTGTATTCATTTATTTTCTAATGAATTCAAGGATATTTACAGTCAATATCGATATTATCGTTTCATATCGAGTTTCTGTATTTCGATGTAAAACTGCATTCCTAAAATTACATTAAAAAAAACACTGCCAACAAAAGAATTTTATCTGGTAACACTGCCGACGAAATATCTAGTCATGATTTACTATTATCCTTAAAGGAATTTTTATCTTAATCTAAATACTCATTGCCAGTGCCACTACTGGTTAAAAATTTAGAACAAAGCAGGACCGGACGGGCCGAATTTGCTTTGGACCTTCCCAATCAACAAACTGTACTGATAAAATTATCGTTTAAATTACTGAAGCCAAGCTTGACCGGAGATATCACACGGTAATTTCCATTTTTTTTTTAACAAGTGAAATTAAATTTTTCACCTCGGACAGTGGTGCAGTTGGTTCATAGGAAAGTTTAGAAGAAACAACGCTACAACCAGCGCAAAATGAAGTTACCTTATCAGCCTGACACAATTTTGAAGTGTTATTTTATGTTTTGAATTGAGAAATAACATTTTCACAAAATAATTATTTTATTTAAAATACAAATTACAAGTAACGGTGATCTTCTTTACAGTACAAATAATTGGAACGTAATGGTCAATGTTTCTAACAATAAGACGCTACCCCTTTTATAGGGCTTTGTTTGTTTATGACGTTTACACACCCCGAGGAGAACAAACATAATATAATTTAATTTTTTATGTATTTTTTTTCGAAATATTCTCCTTTAAAATCTATACATGTTTGTGTCTGGTAGAACCAGTTTTGGACAACACGGTATTTATTTATCGTTCCAGAACTACTTCAGAAACGAGTTGCGTCGTCGTTATCAGAATCAACATTTCGTATTTGTTTGTTATTACATTCTTCAGTTCAATATATGTTTGTCAATGTTCATTTATTTGCTTTAAATTCTGGAAAAACCAATATTTTAATATTTGTTTATGTCGTATCCCATGACTTTATAATCTGAAAAATAATGCCCTAGCAATCGACCATCGGCCACAGATTTGTATATAATTATACCAAATTTCATATTCTCTATCATCAAATTGATCACAGTTGCCGGACGTGCTTAAGGTGGATCTATGTACGTTTTTCCTTTATTGTTGGAAACAGATCAAGTCTGTAAGGCGAATGAGACCTTAATTCCGCCTGTGAAGTGCTCACAAAGACACTCATTTAATTTCTTTAATTTTTGCAATAATATGCTGTGGATAGATAGATCTGCATATATTGCATTTGTTATTAAATTTATTTGATTTAATGCTGCATCACGGATCTGGTGAAACATTCAGATGACTTGTTGTTCTTGAAGAAGTAATCAGAAGATTACTGTCAATTAAAAACAACAGTCCAGTAATGTAATCACCTAACATACCTGTCCATACATTTAATTTCTGGAGGTGTTTCTTAAATAAGATTTTAATTCGAATAATCATCGTTTTGATCCGGATTCTCTCATCCTCTTCATCTGGATCACTTGTCCTTCAATATTCTCAACAAATTAGAAAATTGTGACTCTAAATTTGGATAGTTTTCTAAATAGGAAGACTTTTGCTTGCCATAAAACGAAAAGAGTCAATAAAACGAAAATTAATTTCATATCACCTTCGATATCGCCAAAAGCCTTAATAAACAGATGAGACTCATATCGCGAGAAGCTATCAAACAGAATTGGATAAAATTTTGAGATTTGATAAAGGAAGTTGTATTCGTTATAAGCTGGACCCCTGTGTATTTACCAGTCAACTGCCCTATTTAGGTATTATATTTTCCACTCTTTCCATTAATGGATAATATTCCCAATCTTTATGACAATTTGTGCTTTTAATTTGTTTAAACATAGCTCGTTGTTTTTTCATCTTGCGTTCCAGCTCTTGTCCTGTTCGGGAGATGCCAAAAACGGCTGTTACAATTAAAAAAATATAAAAGGTTCATCGATGATTGTTAACATCAGGTCCATTTAAATTGAATTTTTTTTATCAATTCTTCTCCGTCAACAATCATGTTTGATTAATCGAAATATACAACTGTTTACTCATTTTTAATGAAAATAGGAGTAATATTTTGGAATGCGTGGAAAAACATGAAGTGAAAAATAACCAAAAAATCTAGAAGGGCTGTTGCAAAATAACAAAATAAATATAATAGATTCGTTTTGGATTTTAATTTTCCAGTCAATAAATGAGAATCTGCCAATTATAAGACAAATATAACCTTCGTTCTATTTAAAACCATTGATAATAATAAGATAAACAATTTCTATTTGAATGTTTATCATTTATTTAGATTAAAAAATCCGGTTGAATGCAATTTGAGGCATGAGAGTCATGATATTTAAAAATTCATCTAATTTATCTATTGAAATATTCCAAACGTTTTAATGAAATAAAATTACAGATGAACATATAAATTATGTTGAGCAATAATTTATTAAGTCACACAATAAATTATTGTAATAAAAATTGTAATAGGGATAGTGCGACTGACAACAGTAGGTATTATAAGGCCGACAACATACTGGAGCTATCTAAATACATAAATATAATTTCCTAAATAAAAAAATAGAAACCAAATTTTCAAGAGGTGCCGATCACTAAAAAGGTTTCTCTGGTTTGACACAATTTTCACTTTTTCCATGGGTTTGGTGCTCGTACAACTTTATGTAATGAGATACAGTGGTCGCCGCTTATTATAATCACGGATAATGTTATCAATCAGATATTGATATCAAAATGAGGCGGTCCCACAATGAGATTATAATACGCGGCGACCACTGTCGAATCGCGGGCTATTATAATCAACCGGTTATTGTTATCGAAAAGTGTAGGTCCCAAAGTGATCATAATACGCGGCGACCACTGTATATTTCTCATTACGATCGGGGCACTTTACAATATGGATATATGACGCTTTCCAAAACGTACTATGTGTGCCGTGTTGTAAGGGCAATATACGGGGTCTGGAAAGACAACAATGTGATTAAAAATATAAAAATCTATAAAACTTACCATCAAAGTCGAGTATGTCGGAATTATTACTGGTACCTACTTTTAATGTTGTTTTGATAAGTCAAATTTGGTTACTGATAGAACGACTGTTTTTTGATCGCCAATTACAATATTGATTAATCTAAGGGGCTGTTCAGACACGGCATGTTAATGATCATTAAGCAAACGAAGAATCACGAGTCGACAGTCGCAACTTATCGCTGTGACATAAGACAGACAAGGATATCAAATACGCTGTGTGGGCGCTAATGATCATTAACATGCGTGTCTGAACAGCCCCTAACAATAAGTTTGGTCAATGATAATATGAATTAATTTTGACCAATACAATTCCATAATCATAATTCCTCCCTCCTTAAGTTGAAACAAAAAGACTGACGTCCTCTTTTTGTTCTGGATTGTTTTTTTGCATTCAACTAACAATAAGATTGGAGAAATTATCTTACGTCTGTCATATTTTGACTGTTTTACATATTTCACAATTATTGATGTATTTATTGATTTGTTCCTTCATATTCGGCCAGTAATATGTCTTTCTGATTTTGTTGTACTCTTCTTCAATTCCTGGGTGTTGTGTTTTTCCGATATAAGTTCTGGCAGCAACAATTCTTGCTATAACGATACAACGTCGGATGGGCGTCGGTCGTCCAATTTAGATAATCCTCGTTTTTTGGGGATCACACTTTTTTTCTTTAAAGTAAATGGTCCACTAACTCGAAGACTATCCCACCAGCTGTCACCAATTATGTTGAGCAATAATATTTATTGAGAAGTCACACAATTATTGCGACTGACAATGACTCGGAATTATTACTGGTTTTACATATGATTGTTACACAAACTTATATACATCTAATGTTTTGATAATTCAAATTTGGTCCGTGATAGAACGACCGTTCTTTAATATATGGAAGAATTATTACAGAAACTTGCAAATAAATGCAGCATGAACATCTTGTTGCTGCAATACCTAGTATTTGATTGATTAACTACCCCGTTCTTACGATGGACCTGATTGAAAAAAAAAACACAGACATAGTGAATGATCCTACAGTGGTCATAAGAAGTTCATAATTGACAGTTTATTTTTAATTTTCGTCTTTTACCTATATGTTGTATTGTTGTTGCACTTGCCTAAGACAAAGTCAAGAATATTAAACTTGTAGTCTTCTTGACTGGATTATTGCCCATGTCTGGAACCGGTTTATTATTTTTATTTTTGCTAGACAGTTGTTGACCTCGCCGAGCGTCGTTGTGCCAATATCTAAAGTTGATTTTACTGAGAGCAAATGGCAGTAGGTACCCTTGTTTTAATTTACTTTGACATATTATTGGGTTTTGAATAGTTTAAACCTACGAGTAGGTATATTATTCCGAAACTATCTACTTCTACACAAATACTTCGCTAAAGGATCATTAACGTCATCGGTGGTTTGATCTACTGTCTCACCGGCTAACAAATTTCTTAAAATGGAATTATCTGAAGTGAAACTTAAAATTTGGTGGACTGTTATTATACTATAGGGCAGGTTCAAAGCGTCCAAATCTTTCTCCATGTAGTTCTATGAATATCAACTAATAATTCTTTTACCAATGAAATTGGAATTTGTTCTAACAGATCAAAAAACCGTCTCCGATTATCTAAATCCCATATTTCAACAATTTTTTCTAGGAAGAGGCTTCATAAGAGAAATAATTTCGATATGTTGAATTTTCTTCTAACAATAAGTGTAAATTTTTACAGCAATCAGCATACATATGTTAGAATTGAAATTAAAGGATTTTTAATACATAAATAACACCAATACGATTCATCTCGAATTATGTTACAATATTTAGACGGTATAATGGCATTGATTCATCGACACACGAGCGTTAAATATAGCGACTTTGTTCAAACTATCCACGATGCTCACACACATATCAAATAAAGGCATGTTAAAATGTCGTCCGTCAGATAATGTACGTACGAACCCAATATTATATTTTGCCAATTATTCTTGTCCAACTGTTAATTAACGTAATGATTTGGTGGAGAAAACAAATCTACCACCTATCCTATAATGAGATCAGTTTTTTTTTAAATCCCCCTTTCTGAGAATTATTTTAAACTGATTATGTATACATGGTGGCACTAAGACCGCCCATTTTTGTGCTGGTGATGGCGGCATGGGTTGTGGTACCGGTACCGGTAATGGTATTGCTGGTGGTGGTAGTGCTGGCTGGTCTGCAGATTCACTAATTAATTTGTCATAATTTACCACTTGCATGGTTGAACTGTTAATGTACCTTCAAAGTATGAAAATCCCGCATTTATAGCAATTTACATTTTTAAACGCTGACGTTGATTGTATGTATAGTCGGCGTCGTTGTCGTTACTTTTCCATTCCGCCTGTTTATTCTTTTCCAAAGAACAACTGGAGTGAAGTCCTTGATTTTTTCTGCAGTTATCAAATAACTTTTGGTATTTGTCATCTATGGCTCTACCATATGTTTTAAGCTAGAGGTAATCCAAAGCCTTCTGCTCATTAGCATCCAATATGCCTAGGACGTGCCGAACACCTTGCACCATGGTTATGCAAGCTGCACGATCATGTGGATCAGTGTGAATTTTGCAAATTTACTCTGCATTTTGTAACATGTTACGACGATGTAACCCCAACCTATTTCGAGGTAATACATGTCGTGGACCTCCACCTGCCCAATTTACCGCACGTTGAAATATAATAGGCTGTTGGGCCTGTTGTGCTTGTGAATCAGCCATTTTAACCTATGAATGCGGCCAATAAACAACAGTTACAGTATAATGTTCAAGGAATTAAAATTGATATTTTTGTCAACCAACGACTATCTGTGCTGCATTATTTAATATCAAGACCAAATGAACAATAACATAGAGATCTCAGTGAGATAGGTGCTACCACCTACTGGTGGGCGGTACACAAAATGTTATTCGTTCATTTGTTGTTTGCAGTTGTGATTATCCAACAATCATGAAGAATACTTTGAATGGCTAAAATTAATCTGACAATCATTGAAGAGAGTTCTAGTATTTCGAGGACCCCAAGCACGAAGATTTGATCATTTTTAAATCAAGAAATGATGTAAATGTTGATGTTCAGCGCTCGTAGCAGTTGTTGAAGCAAAAATAATGAAGAGGAAAAAAATTATATTTATGGTATCTTGAAACTTCAATATGATTTTTGCAAATTGTTTGACTCCATATTTCTTTAATTGGATCAAAAATGTAGTGATTCTGGAGCAACTCTAACTCTCTGTCACCGGTTTTTCTAATGATTCGATTCACCGTATACAAGTTTCTGTCTAAATCATTATAATTAATTGCTGTTGTTGTTTCATAGCCACATTTGAAGGTGTTTTCCAGTTAGTTTGGAAACGTTTTTCCCTACCAGTTTACTACAACAGGGCTATTATTGACCATTGATATTAGAGATGGTTACTCGGGTGTCGCTACCGAAAATTCTCATCCATCCAAAGTTTCAACAGCTCGAATCACAAAAAAATCACCCTTTACGACAGCACAAAGTAACAATATTAAAATGCACAAATTTTAATAATTTTTCTCTCCCAAACCAACAAGTAAACTTTATAAAAGTTCGATTAAAATTTTCGCATTATCAACATCAAGTTTGTGTGTAAAAAACAACACAATCAGCTTTAAAAATCAATCTTTCACTCAATGTCGGAGTAGGTTTCGACCCGACCAATAAGCTGGAACTAGATGATGCTACATAAATGATGTGGGGAATTGATTCATGTGTTGTAGAACGTTCAAAATTGTGTCTGATGTTTGAATTTAAATCACGGAAACAATAAAGCACGGTCGACGACTCAAATTCAGAGTAGCATACGATTTACACTGAACACAAATATATAACAACAAAAAGTCCACATCCCATTCTTTCTGTACTAAAACACTTATAAAAATTTGGTTTGATGGATGGATAAACCAAGATCCGCTGTCCACTAAACTTCTGCACTTGGAAACCGTTCGTCTTCTGAATGTGATGTATCAGATAAAATATCAACAACTGTCCAAATCTTCGACTATGTAATTTTATGAAAATCAATCAAGAGTTCTAACAACAATGTTATATTGGCATAGGTATAAAATGAAAACACCCATTTAATACATTTTCTGATTTTTCCATGAAGGGATTATATAGATTCCCAATCTTTATGATAATTTGTTTTTTAATTTCTCTAAACAGTGATCTCTTATTGTTAGTTATTTCATTTTTCTCTCCAATTCCTGACCTGGTCAAAAGATGCCTAAAACGACTGTTACAATTAAAAATATAAAAGGGTTATTAAGGAAGGGTCCATTAAAATTTAATCTTTTTATTAAATCTTCTTGTCAACAATCATGTTTGATTAATCGAACTCTACAACTGTTTATTCATTTTTTGACATACCTAAATGAGACGTCTGTAAACTTACAAGCACTGGATTAATTGATCGTAAATGAAATTTTTCCTAGCATCGCGAAGAATTTCCTTTGGATTGCGAATCCAGAAATACCACAGAATCTGTATCAGCCACCCACTCGTCCTCTAGCAGGAGCAACTGATTGCCAATCACATCAGTGAGGGCCAGATACAGTTCCCTAAAATCACTAGCAACAAGAAATCTTCCACTACCGTTCCACAAATAATACAACGTCGTGGATGCTCTTCAAGGAGCAACTGGCGATCAATTAAATCAGCTATTTTTTTTTATTGTTCTAGAATATTTTTTTTTCAAGGGCTCCTCGGTAGCCTGAGGGTTCCTTTATATTTTTTAACGAATATGGTGCTGACGGTGCATGTGACAGTTGCCAATAATAAACTCAGTAGATTTTGATACACATGATTATTACTTATCGGTCACTTGCATTGTGTTCAACTTGTAATGTGCCCTCAAAGGGTGCGTTTATAGTAAACGCTACAAAGATAGCGTCGATACAAGCGACGAAAACAAATACATGTATTTCAATGTAGGTGTTCATAGTGGAGGAACGCTACAAGCATCGAGCTAAGCTACATAGAAAGCGACAAATGTAGGAATCAAAAAAATTTGTTTTCTTCGCTTTGTCGCTATGTAAAATCATACTATTTTCACGAAAATTGACTATTTACAGTGCCAAATCAATGAAATTATTAGAATTAAATTAACACTGGACAAATAAATTTACTTTTTATGAATTAAAATGCTCATAAAGCCAAATATTTTTTTATTGTGGTTTGATTTAATGCAAATCTAACGAAATCTAGGCAACTTTGATAATTTCCGTTGAATGACAACAAGAAAATTGTTTGATTAATCAGTAGGAAACATTATTTATAAAAATATTTAACTATTCGTCTGGGTTTTTAGCTCGTCGCTATCTACGCTTGTCGCTTGTATCGACGCTATCTTTGTAGCGTTTACTATAAACGCAGCCTAAGTATGAAAATACGTAATCGTACTGAACAGGCAAAGTGAAATTATTTCCAAACTGAAGTATAAAGTGCCTATAGAATCTTTTTTCTGCAATTTCTTGTTGCTTTTTAAGTAACCGTTTTCGAAAGCCATCAATCGCTTCTTCGAATGTCACACATTCAGTCTGTGGTGGTTCTCTCAGAGCGTTCGTAATATTAGATGTTATTCATGATCACAATCTATACAGATGATTATTGAAGAATTTCTGGAAAATGTTAACGATAAAATAACAAACGAAGCAGAAAATGATATTATCAAACAAAATATTACAAATGAATTACACGACACGTATCGAAATTTTTCTTTAAATATTGGTAATGCTTCAGCATCATCATCGGAGAATTCCAGTCCTTTACAAGATATATTTAGGACACCAGTATCGAAACAACGTGAACTTGAAATGGAACGTTATGGAAAATCTGATTTACAAGAAGAACTGAAATTGTCACAGGAACGTAATCACTAATTGGAAAAACAATTAGAATAAAAACGAACGACAGGCTGACCCTGTTTTGTGACCTCTTTCGGGCTGCATCGCTCAGCCATTCCTTCTCTGCTTTTATACTCAGGCGAGTCCAGGTACAATTGATCTCTTCGTCGCTGTTTTGCAACAGCTTTCCATCAGTCCTTTAGTCAGGACATTTGTCCAGCCTCATCGGAATTGAGGAGATGAGGCTTCTGTTGTTGGTACGATTTGGTGGTGTACTGTCCCCTGTTGTTTTGTTTTTACTTTGGTCCATAGCGGTCCCACGAGTAACTAGGAAATAATAGCAGAGCCTCGCATGCTACAGGAACGTTGATTTAAACCGCCTGCTATCCTGACTTCATATTTAGGACCAGTCTTGCCTCTGGTCATGCAGTCTCCAGCATATCCCACCTTGACTTTCAATATTTTATAGAGGTGGTCTCTTCACAAACCGAGCAATTAAACTAATTATGTGAACATAGCCATATGGCCTCAGTTCTCGTAATTTTTCATAAACACTGCTGTCTCTATCTCTAATAACTTGTGTATATTGTGGCGGCATCGGTGGTGATATCGATGTGGGTGGTAGTCCCGACTGCCAAGCAGTTTCACTGACCGCCGATAATTTTTTTATTAGAAATAGTAAAATAAATACATTTTGACACACTTACAATTATTATAATCAATCACTTGCATGGTTAAACTGTTAATGTGCCCTCAAACTATGAAAATCCCGCATTTATATCAATTTACAAAGAAAGCTGGTGCATTTTACCCAAATTATTATATTATAAGATTTTATAATGCAAAACTTATTGCATATTTTTTATTTCTCAGTAAACACAATTCTTAATAAATTATATACAATATTGTTATTTTTCATAAAAACCTTCACTGTCATCGTCGTTCATGGCCCAATAGATTAGCACTACTCTTTTCCATTTTCGTACTAAATCTAAGTGCAAAGTATTCCATCATAATCAGATTACTGTCAATGAATAACAGTCCAGTAATGTGATCGCCTAATGTACCACCTGTCCATGCATTTAATTTCTGGAGGTGTTTTAACTTATCGGTTTTAGAATTGATTCAAAATCCGCGTATATAACAAAAGGTACTTTCATTTGGTTCTTAATATTTTTGAATTTTAATATATTTTCCGCTACAGTATTACCAAATATATCAATTCTAGCTTTAGTTGATGGTAACCGAACTCAAATATGATTGCAATCATTTCGATAATGTTGCATTAATTTTTGCTCAGTTCGAAAATATTGTAAACAACCATCACAAAAGTGTTTTTGAGCCATTATGTTTAGACACTTGGCTCGATACAAGTCTTGAACAGTTTTTAATTAAACAATAATGATAATTATTACTATCATCACAAAGTAATAATAAATTTATATGTTGGGGACGTTTTTGATTTGTATAATGTAAAGGTCCTCCTATATCATAATTCATTTTGCTATTCCTAAATACTAACTCTAATCCATATTATCTGTTAATTTTACAGGAAAGTCTATATTTTCGAAATTTAATAGAAAAATGCTGGTACGATAATGTAATATTTTCTAAACCAGTCGGTGGATATAACGCACCATCCAAAACAACAATTGTCCGAATTGTGTGGATTTAATACTGCATTTTTTCTTTTAATTGAACTCTTATTGACATTGATTTCCAAATACAAAATATGTTCCAATGCCCAACCTACAATACAGAACCCTGTAAATTAACAATAAAAACAACCGTAAATTAGCATACCTGAATATTTCTCTTGCAAAGAATCCTGCTTCTGGTCCAATAATCCTCTATTATTCTATTTATAAATTCATTCAAGTCTGTTGTCTTCGTCACGACTTCGAAATAGGTTTGAAATGATTTTACATCTCGTACATCTCTTGTCGGCAGTCGATATGTACCAAATAGTTCGTGTTGTATTTATTACTTGAAACAGTTATTTTGCATTTTTCACACCATGCATCTACCAAATGAAAACGATTATTTTTTTAAACTACAAGTTACAACTTCGTACCTTCAATTTTTGCACGTTTTGGTGGAATGTTTTTTTTTTCATGGGACAGCTTTCACGCTGGTGTCGTAATAATGCATATTTTCTCGTAAATCTTTTCTCACATAAACATAAACATTTTGACGCTTACTGTCCAACTGTTAGGAATTCCCATATTTTTTATTTTTTATAGGAACTAGGATCGGAGAGATCTCAGAACCATGTTTTTTTGTACAAGAACTTTTTGTAACCGTTTCAATTTTAAATTTTGTTTCTTTATAATCTCCTTTGTTTTCTGAATTTCTATTTCTGTATCTAAAACCAAATTAGCCAAAAACGCGATTTGGTCTAATTTTTGCAGATCAGTTTCTTGTAAAAAAGAAGATGGTTATTCATCTTCTACAGGACTCGAACGTTCTTCCTCGTTAACCGATAAATTTTGCGGTGATGGTGGGGCAAGTAGTTCCAACACATCATCCGTATCGAAATCAATATTGTGCACACTTACCCCATCACCACCTTGAAAGTCCAAAAACTCCGCTAGCGAATTTCTAACGTCTTGGGTGGATGGTGGAGAATACAAATCTACCATCTCACCGGTTAACAAATTCCGAAGAATTGACGTCTGTGGTGCCAATCTTAAATTTTGATGAATTCTCACTCTGGAGGATGAACTTTCTTCAGGTTAATTATTATTATTCGACATAATAACTTGTAGTATTCAATTATATGGAGAAATGGGTACAATTTCTTACTTGTGACTGAATAAGTGCATGTGCATCATCTACTTTTATCAACTACCCCTACTCCTCATTGACTTTGAGTTGACTTTGTTTGCACACGAAAAGCCTTGAAAGACTTTTTGGCCTTTTTTCTTCGCCTCTACAAGAATACCGTTGAAAACCTGACTTTGCAAGATTAACTATCCTTTTTTGATTCAATGTATTAAAATATATTTATTTATTCCTGCGCCGATTGGCGCCGCTGCTCCAACTTGAATCGCCGCCTTTCGGACTTGGTCGCGAACGCCGTGTAATGCTGGTATGTCTGGTGAGGGAACAGGCGGTGTATACGTTTCACACACATCAGCATTACAGTTATCTTCACATGAGGAATGAGGAATGTTGCCCCACGTTCTGATCGGGGTCTCTACCAGCTGGCTCACTGGCTGGGACAGCACCCTTTCCATTGTTGGACTAAACGTCTTGCGACACTTGATAATGTGGCTCAGGCATGTCGTTTTTGATAGCTGTCTCGGGCTTGATAGGTGGGTCGGGCAGTTTGACATCCTAGCTCTCTTCATGAGACCACCTTCTGATCGGTGTCTCTAGGAGCTGGCTGACTGGTTGCGACAACACCTTTTCCATTGTCTGGCTAAAGGCCTTGCGACACTTGATAACATTTTGGAAGCACCTTATGGTGCCGAACGTAAGGGCACTGAACAATTTCTATAAACGACAACACATATTAATAAACCTTCAGGATCGACACCCTCTGATTGCTCCCCCTGTTGTTTTTGCGGTAGCTCGCTGTGATATTTATAATCTTTGTAGAAAAATAATTACTAATCAGTAAAGAATTAAGGGAAAGTACCCTACCTAAACTTACCTTAACTAAAAAAAAAACATTTTTTCATTTTACGTTCAAGTTCTTGGCTCGTTCGAAAAATTCCATAAAGTTTTAAAAGTATGGATATTTGTTCGTATTTTTGAGGTTTAACATTGATTAATGGATCTGACCAAATTGTTAAGGCTTTGATTTCTAGGTCGGAGAATTGGGGTTTTCTTTTAACCCTTTCCAGTCCGAATTTTGATTTTGGTTGGAAAAAAATTTTCTTGTGTTTTAGACCTATAAATACTATTTATATGTAAACGAGAATTCGAGAAAAAAAGAGTGAAACACCTTCAAATAAGCCTAACAGGATATGATGCCATATGGAATCGTTGGAATGATCAAATATAGCATTTTCATTTAAAATCATTCTGTGTTAATTTTATGAATATTAAAAGGGCAATGTTCAACTTTCAACTGTTCAAGGTTCGGACACAAATTACCAATTATTGCAATATTAGGAAATATTGCAATATTTAAATGATAAAATTTCAATTTGATGACCCGATGACCCTTGTAAAAATTGATCTATATTAGAAATTGATAAATTTGAATCTCTCAATGATAAATTTTCTAATTTACTTAAACTGTTTAATTTAATATAGTTGGGTCACAATCCATTATTAAAATTGTCAATGTTTTAAAATTTGGAAACAATTCAATTAAGATTTGTAATTTGGTATACAAGTAACAGAGAAAAGTACAGTTGTTGAACTATGTGTTTGGCAACACGTAAAGGTGTTACCATATGAGTAGAGGAAACTACGTTACCATCGCAAGAAAAGTTTCATTGTAAATTAACAAAACAAATAAATCATGCTCTGACGAAGACGATGACCATGCAAAAAAGACTTGGGAAAAATTTGCTTGTAGAAAGTTGGAAGCATATCAATTCAAATATAAAACCGTTTTTTACTGAACAACCTGGGCAACAACGTTGTATTATTATACGCTAAAGGACTTGAAAAAGCACAGTGGATGAGATATTTTTTACAAATAAGGAGAGGAAAACAGATTGCTGTTGTCAACCTAAATGAACTTTATGGTTTCATTTCTGATAAGCAATGTTCTAAAGAAATTAACTGGAGCCTGTGCCAGAAATAATAGTTTGTTATGAAGTAATAAATAGATCGTTTCGGTAAACATTGTAAAACAGCCACTTCACCAACTTTTTTTCTTTGTTGTTTTACATAATCAACACGCCCAAAACGATAACGAAATTTAACTGCAATACCAGTCTCCATATGGTGGTTGATAACCAACCACCATATCTAATCCTTAATGACCACTCAACACATGCAATATATTCATACTAACACACATGATACATTAATTACGAAATCAAGGCCTGGATTTCCAGCAGTGAAAATTTACTCGTTAAACGCCCATTTCTCTATTTTTTCATTGTCCGATAATGTACACTGAAATTTCGACACTTTTGGTAGGTTTTAAACACCATGGAAGCAAATTTTCTTCCTTCGTTGAATACTCTTTTTTTTCTTCTCATTATGGTAAGCTTCATATTCCTTCCAGGTGATATAAATTGCAGCTCCTTGCTATGACACCGTGCACAAGTTAAGTATGTATGCAAACTATAGACATTTTCGGAACAAACAAATCCACACGGTTGGCAAAAATAATTAGTACATTGATCTTTTATACAGTCACTTATCAATATTCAATAACATCCGCCCATTACATCTGGATTTTGGCTTAATCTGTTTTTTTTTGAATACATATCTTGTTTACAATTTTTAACATCACTTGTAAGGGATAACAAACCCATTGGGAAACACTAAGGATTATTCCTGTAACATGTTTAATTTTTATGACACCACACGACAAAAAACATCTGCTGCATGATTCTAATCCACTTTCTTCGTCCCGTCCCAGAATACGGGTGATTTCAACTGTGTATTTTTGAATGGATAATTTAGTAATAGAGTATTACGTTCTAGCAAATTTACTTTGGATTTATTTGGTATACATTGACCAAATATTCCAATTTTACAACAACTGAAAGACCTCCTTCATAAACTGTCTAAACAAGGTCTTGAAGATGAGTTTTAGTTAATGGAAACGAATAAATTTATATGGCATGTTAGTTATTAAAACTATGTACTCAAATATATTCTTTTATTTTTCATTTTACTACATTTTTAATAAATACAATGCAACTACAATTTTCCAGCATCCGCCCATAGACGCCGTTGCTCCAACTTGAATCGCCGGCGTTCGGATTTCGTCGCGAACCCCGGCGGATGCCGAATTATGCCTGGTGGGGGAACGGGCGGTGTGTAAGTGTCGCAGACAAAATCGTCCCAATTTTCTTCACTCAGCGGCTCAGGCATGTCGTTCTTGATAGGTGTCTGGGGCTTGATAGGTGGGTCGGGCAGTTTGATATTCCAGCTCTCTTCATGAGACCACCTTGTGATCGGGCTAAAGGTCTTGCGACACTTGATAACATGGAACTGAAGACGTTTGCCAGCACCTTATGGTGCCGGACATACGGGCACTGAACTATTCCTATAAAACCCATATTAACAAACTTGATATTGCCACAACCAGAATTGGTAGAGCAATTTAATTAACTATTCTTTGGTTGTAGACAAAGGGGTGACAGTGAAACAAAGTTGAACTCATGCCATAAAATATTTATTGAATATAAGGGTTATAACAAAAATAAGGAAACATAGTACTTACAATCCTACGGGGATGACTACTGGAATATATGCCATTCTATTTGGTGGAAGACTTGCTGGTTACTGGCACTCGGGATTCGTAACACTGTCACTTGCTTTGCATATTACTATTACTGTTATTGTTTATTCACTATTGTCCGGTAGCCAAGAAGTCTTCCCCTTTTATACTATACTAGTGACGTAGCCTAAGATCGAAGTCCAATCATAGATCCTGTTTACTACTTAGATGGCAGGATGTATGATGAGACCACGAAGAGGATGTATGTGGTATCCTATCAGTCTAACTCGTCTTTTGTTCTTGAACAACCAACGGGATGTTTGTCAGCTATTTTTCTAGGACATCTAATCGTTATCATGCATTTGTTATTTACGTGTATTGGTTTTGGTTATTCCTCCAAGTTAAGCTAATAAATACTTCCGTTGACCATTCGAGAACGGTCTTGTAATATCGATTATTATTAAAGATTATTGGAAATATAGTTAAGGTGTTTTTATTTTCGTAACAATAGTAAATACGTTTAGATGGTTTAGAATAATAAACCATATGGGAGCTTTTGCAGCAATCATAATATGTTTCAATTTCAAGTAGAGGTCTTTTTATACACAAACAACACTAATTTCTATGAAGAATATTGAATGATATCATGTTGTTACCTCCCTGGTACGTAATAAAAAAAATATTAAAGTACCGGGACAATTTGAAAAAAAAAATAAAAATAGAGCAAGAGTGTGTTTTCCTTTTGTCTGGACAGGTGTGTGCGCTTGTGTGCGTGTGCGTGTGTATGTATGTGGGCGTATGTGTGTGTGTATGGGGGCAATCTAAATGGAATGTTATTACTCACCCTGATGATGTGTTTTGTTCTGATCCAGTTGGAAGTAGACTTAATATTTCTGATGAGGACGATGATGATGTTGATTCTTTGTTGTCATTTGATGTTGTTACACGTGAGGCAACGGTCTTATGTTTCATTACTTCTGGAATCGCAGTCTGTCTGATGAGTTTGTTGTCGGGCAATAACAAAACTGTTGCCCCTTTGTCAATTTCTCTTCTGTCTTTTTGTGTTAATGTCCCTTTGTATAGTGAAAATATTTTCCCTACGTCATCGATAATCATGGCCTGACTATCTCCTAGCCCGTCGGTTGTATTGTGTTTTGTGCCTGAAGTTGCATATTGGTTTTCTCTATGACACAATCCCACAATGATGCTACGGCCGGTACAGTTCCAAGTTGTGAACGTTTGTGCCTTTGATCCGGACATTGATGCAACATCAAGGGAGGATGGAATCTGTGTTATTGGGGCACTGTTATTGCCGACGTTTGGGTGAGGGTTCAAGGTCCATGCTATCATGTTCTTTAGTGTCTCAGAATCGGTAAAGAATGTGCTGTCTATTAGCCCTTGAGCATTGTCAGTACGCACATTCTTGTTATCGTCATTGTTCGGGGTTTTGTCTGTCATTGTTACGACAATTGTACTATTGCCTTCACAATGGGGTCAAGCGGTCATACAACCTTCCCTATAAGTTGAGTGTCGATACCGACCCTTACCCCGGCCGGTTCGTGTTCCCACTCTAGAACACTATCTGTGGTTTGGGAATCCGGGCTAGCTCTCGCCGAGGAAGAGAGTTACCGAATCTGACCCGGGTCTAACCTCCCGTATGGGAGAGAAAATGGTCACGTGGGGCCAAAAATTGTTACCTCCCTGGTACGTAATAAAAAAAATATTAAAGTACCGGGACAATTTGAAAAAAAAATCGGACGATATTAGAAGGAGAATTAATCCACGATGGGTGTGGATTAATTGAGGGTTGTGTTGCGGTTATGTAAAACAAATATTTGAACAAATATTGGTACTTACAAAATTCTTGGACTAGCACGTCTGAACTCGTTCGTGTCGTAGATGCAAGAGAGAGAGTTACAGGCAAATTTTGGCAAAATGGCCCTAGAATAGTGGGGGTGGAAATGTACCGTTACTAGTCAGGGTAGGTAACTGCAACCCTAGTACCTAAGATATCCATCGTTCGACCCGCGAGATTTGAATATTGATGTTGTCAATGTAGAGTAGAGTGCATGTTCTGATTGCTTCATGCTTTGAAAAATATTGAAAGTTTCTAACAATGTCGTTACTTAATGAAGATAGCTTGCTATGACATTGATAGCAGAGCTGAACTGACCAAGTTTTATTTGTGTATCCTGAAGTCCATATACGATCGTCGTTCATCATAAAATTCCAACCATTCAGTTTGTTCCAAACAAAAATAAAATAATTTGTCAAAATGAATAAACGAGCCAAAAGAATAATTTTCCAAAGAGATTTCCTGCTATTCTTCTTGGGAAATATAGTCGTCAACATACTGTATGTTATCAACAACTTTCCAAATGCGATCCCTTCGCAGAACGGTCTCGAAACTAGCACCAGTGACCACTTGGTCATAGCGAACATCTTCAGATGGGAAATAAGCCCTTTTTGGTGGTGCTGGAGAGGATCCGGGTGATAAAGGTGGTCTTCCAATGCTTCTTTTTCGTGGAAGAGTTCCAAACGGACAGAGTGCTTCTGCTACTTCTGTGCGAAAATCTGGGATTTGCACTTTTTTTTCGGGATTAATCCGGTGATATAATAAGTAAGCATTCACCATTGTCACATCGATGAGATGGTAAAATATACGGCTGGACCATTTTCGAGTTTTCATCCGTATATGATACCGTCCAAGTAGTCCATCCATCAAATAGACACCGCCCATATGTTGATTATATTCCTTGATGATATGGGGACAATCAATTTCAAAATGTTTCTTTTCCTTCTTGTTCCATCTATCCACATAAGTGGACAGAAGGCGTGCAGGTTTGACAGCGCACACAAAGAGTGGCACCTTTGTAAGTGCACCAAAGAGTGGCACTTACAAAGGGAAGGCCTCCACCTTGTTTAGGAACGGAGATAATTAATGGTAATTGAAGTCCTCGTTTTCTGTGTGTCCATATATTGCACCACACAAGTAAAATAATTTGTTTCATTTTTTGTAACAGAAAATGATATGTTAACTTACGTGCAATGTAGCATTTGATTATAAATAAATCGTTTTTTAACGTTGCTTAATAAATCCCTGTTGTTTCCATTGATGTTAAACCATTTCCACTTTCTTCAGACCATTCCCCCTCAAGAGTTAAAAGATCATGCCCGGTATTATCGGATAAAGCTGCGTGTAAACGACAAATATCTTCGAATGCCAATAAACGAAAATCACCGTTATACAAATAATATAAGAACATATTGTTAAAACTTAATTATGAACGACAACTGGAACAGATATCATCTTAAGCAACGGTGAAGTGTCATCAACTGCTTTTCATTCACACAGTTGTTCCTGAAGATCTCGATGTTAGTCAAGAAATGGAACATCTTCTAAGAATGACAATTACTTAATTATTAACTTTTTCTATAATAAAAATTTGATTTACTGAATGTATTGTTCCCTATTTTATCAACAATTAGTCCAAAAAATGAAAGGGGAGTTATCTTTTGTCGACTTCTCGTCTGAGAATTGAAAGAGAGCGAAGCCTCGAGCTGGGGACCACAATCGGGAGTCTTCAACGATTTTCTCTTTCCCTGGTTTCTTCAGCGAATTCTTCTAACACTAAGAAAAGGGACCTCTTTGTTCCATGGATAATTTCCACAACTTTCTTCTTTGAGATTTCAACACCGACTCTCTCGAAAGAGAGAGGTAGGTTCCAGCTCGAAGATTCATCATCCCTTCTATTACAATTAATTGGACCAATCAGTGATCCGATTTCTGACGCGATCTTAATTACGCCTATCTGATTTACCTATTAGTCACAAAAAGTACTTGACTAATAAGTAATCATCTTCAGACTGTTTAGTCTGAAAATGTACAGAGCCATCTAAAATCGTTAAAATCTAATATACAGGGTTATCTAATAATAAAATAATATCTTAACTATTATAATAGGGGTGGCTTGTTGTTACAGCTTAAGCCGTAAGCAAAGAGTATGTTTACAAATACTATTTTTGAAAAATGAAAGACAATCACAGGTTGCATCAAAGTAATCGTCGTTAGAAATCATTGTGTCATATTTTCCATAAATTTATCAAACTTGTCAACACCCTCAAGCTCGCTAGGAACGTTTGTAAGGGTTTTTAAATCCTTACATGTAGAAATTGTTATTGTAAATAAAATCAAACCATTATTTTTCTTTACTTAAATAGGATTTTTTCTGTTTTAGATGATTTAAAAAATGCTTTCAAATTTCTAAAACTCTAAAACACAAAAGTAATTAATTGAAATGAAATACAAAAACAAAATGGAAAAAATATTCCACATGTACCTACTATGGTTGTTTGAAGATAGAATGACTTATATTTTGAGACCATCATAGACAACCAACTCTTTAGCGACAAATTCATTAGAAGGTATTTTGAATCCTTACACATCGATGTATAATGACATTTTCACGCCAGCTAATTTTTTTTTTAAAACATCAGACAAAAAAATTCAATGACCCCCTATAGCTTTTAACCCACCAAAAACACAATTCAAGAAGTTCCGCACCGCTTGGTCCCTTTTTTTACATATGTGTTTTTGGCGGGATACGTTTTATTACTTCTTCCTGTTCTGCTTTTCGATTGTCTAAAGCAGTTATTTCTGTTATTAAAAAGTAATTGAAAAAACATGATTTGACTTACCATTATTATTTTCTGACCAGTGATCGTGATCATCCATGATTGTATGCGCAGGTCAACATCAATTTTATAGCATAAAAATTTTCACACTTAAACCGTTACACAGAATATGATTATGACGGATTTGATGGGGAGATCTAGAAAAAGCCAACGGAAAATTGAAATTAATTCAGCGCCATCTCTTGTTCGAACCACGTAATAACACCCTAGTTTACTCACCTGATCGATGGCACGTCATTTTTGTCCTCTTTGTGGCACTCATGAATTCTTCCCAACCCAATCAATCCATTTTATTTTGATGATCACTAAGTGAATCGCGAAAACCATTATTTTTGATGGGTCGTATTTCCCTAACCGCTCTGTTTTGAACATTTGCGTGACTTAATACAAGGTTGTTCCCTTATGTCTGTTTCTCCTTTACATTTTGGACAAGTAAATTCGCAGGTATAGGCATCTGTTGTATCTTTGCGTTGTGAAGGATACAATAAAGCTAATAAATGAATTGTTCTTTATTTGTTTGTGGTGATTTATTTTGTGAAATATTGACAACATTTAATGAATTTTTTTGAGGGTCAGTGTTTTCCTTTTCTGGACAGTCGGAAACCATATGTCTTGGTAAGAGGATTGGATTCAAACGGTTTTTTCAAAAGGAAAAATATCGGTCTTTCTAAGAGCATTTGTTATATAGAGGTAGGCGTCATAGCTTTTTGATATGCCTCACCAATGAAAGTACCCACATCATATATTCAATATTTTTATCGGCTGGTCAGGCTGTATCAACATCCAAGAATCCATGCTAGCGTTGTAGAAACTTTTTAGAGGCTTAAATATTCCCACATCGACGGGTTGTGTTTTATGTGATGAATGTGGTGGCAGGGTAAGGATCGTAACCTCGTTCGACTTTGCTAGTTGTTGTAAAGACTCGACCGACAAATGCGAATCATGATTGTCAAGAATCAAAAGCGATGGATTGTCCTTCGAAGAACTGTATTTTATGAAATGTTTGACGACTTCAGGGCATTCATAGACCCGCTTGGTGTGGCCAAGCCAGGAGTGCCTGGAGGTGTGCCTTTGATCATATAGTTTTTGAAGAAAAGAGAAAAAAAAGATTTTAATTTCCCCATTAATTAATTAAAATAAAATAAAATAAAATTTAAAAAAGGAGAACAAAAGTAGAGATGAAATTTTATGTGAAGAGGGGAGTAGGACGGGTGATTTTAACTGTGTTTATTTTTAAATGGATAATTAACAAGAGAAACAAATGTTTACGATTGAATATATTTAAGTAACAAACATTGAACTCAAGTTGTTGATTACAACATCTGTTTATTATGAAGGGTTACAAAACAGAATTAATAAAAACGAAATGAATTTGTTTATAATTAATAGATAGAACTTTATTAATTTCAAGTACACAAATATTTATACAAATTTCTTTTTTTATATATTTTATTCATTTATTTAGCATTCTAAAATACAATGAAATGAGCTTTTGAGCTCTAGCTTGAACACTTTCAAAATAGTAACATTCGCAAGTATCTGGTCGATCTCTTACAGAATCCTGCGCCCAGGGACAGCTGGAATAATGTACACCGTAACAAGATTGTATGTGAACTTGATTTCGGAAACGTTCAGCCATAGAATGTGCACGAATGAGTTCAATCTTATGCTTTTCTAATATAATACTTGAATGGGTTTGTAGAAACTCTTTGACATTCATTGTCCATCTTATGTCGGCAAACGTCTTCTTTTATTTAAGGTCCGTAAAAAAGTGTGTTTGATATAAAAAGGATTTCAAAAGGGGTAGCAAGGGACATATGTAGTGGATAAAAAATAAATAATTAAATGAATAAAATAATTACCACTGTCCGGTATGTTCGAATTGGATACTGAAAAAATATAGATGAAACAACTTTGTCAATTTTAGAATTTTTAATGAAATCTAAACAGCGACCAAACTCAACAAAGGGCAGAGTTTGAATGCCCTCCAATGATACACAAAATTCACAAGAATTCTTAAAGCAATAAATTAGAAATTTGAACCACCAAAATCCCACGGTTCCCACGATTCTTTCTAACTTCTGGGTTGAAGTGGATTCATAAATTAGTAACTTTATTATTAGATAATCTCCCACTTCAACCCCTAAGCAAACATTTTGTTCATATACATTTCATCATTATATTTTATAATATTTTATGTTATTTTCGAGGCTAATTGTAACATATGTACATATAGCCAGTAAAATAAATAATTATGCCTGTAAAAACATACAAGCAACGGATCATTTGATCATATATAAAATTCTTCTTAGCGCCAGCAAGAAGGTTTTTTGTTTGAAAATGCAGACACACAAGAGAATCTGTATCAGTCACCCACTTGTCCTCTAGCAGGAGCAACTGATTGCCAGTCACATCAGTGAGGGCCAGATACAGTTCCCTAAAATCACTAGCAACAACCACTACCTTTCCACAAATAATACAGCATCGTGGATGTTCGAAATACAATTAATTTTTGTTGTGCCATGTGTGCAAAATATATGTTAAAATATTATTAATAATTTCCGAAAGAAAAACTAGTGAATACAAAAAAATTAGGAAATGTTCATTGAAAACAATTGTTGAATACAGTCTCTGGTAATAATAAACTTGACTGTATTCATAACAACAAATTTTCAACAGACGTTGCCTGTAATTTGCATCATTCTAACTGTAACATTTTATGGTAAATACATTGTCAATTATAGATATATATTATTTATTACATATATATTAGAAAGTGATTTATATATATATATACAGCGGTGGTCATAAAAATAGAGCCACCACGATGCAGATTGCCGTCGGTACCAAAGCCATTGTTAGCTTTTTCGTAAATCTAACATCAGAATATTAAAATTCAATAAATTTACTATTAGAACATGTCTTTATCTCAGTTAATTGCTTACACTGGAGTTATGAAAAATCTGCCCCAACATGAGTGGTGGCTCTATTTTTAGGACCACCGCTGCATATATATGTAAAAAAAGAAAAATGAGCAAAATTTAATTAAGAAATTCTCATTGAATATAATTGTTGAACACGGTCAATTGCGTCAATATACTCAGGAACTATAGTTAATGATGCCGTTTTCAGAATAGAACGATTTGCATCTCTAATTATCGCATCCGGTAAACAGTTTCATTAATTTCCGAGGTCAACGAACAACAACAACAGCACTGGGGGTCAATGGATACAATCCCCCGCCCATGTTATTTCACCTGCACATTATTTCACATTTCACATGCACATTGTTTTGCACATGATGCTCAACGCCCATAAATTAATAAGTTGCACCTTTATTATTGATAGTTCAGTACAGTAAGAATCTATTTTGCTTTATTTGACAAGTGTTCTCTTCGAATGCTTGTAACAGAGTCTGTCGAGTTATTGTCACCAAGTTTGATTTTACAATTAATTTTACAATTTGGGCGGTGCCAAGAGTAGAGTGATGTGGGCCGTCATTGGTCCAAAAAAAAGAGAAATCTTCCCTTGACCATATTAGCTTGACTTCCCGGACATACCCCCTGTGGCCGTACGATAGTTTTCATGGACATGTCCCATACTGGTCCTTTGTACCAAATTTAAACCGTGTCAATCAGGCGAGAATGGCCGGAAATATCACACTGTGTTTACGGCTGAATTGCCCCATTTGTGCCATCCTACATCTACTCCCAACATTCGCTTTATTTTTAAAAATTTTAAATTTTAAAAATATTTCTGGTTACGTTAACATAAGAAGTTAGTTTTTCTATTTCCAAATCTTTTGCTCTTATTTTAGGTTTAAAGTCACATTCGGCGACTTTGTTAAGATTATCTAGGAAGCTCATCTTTATATAAACCAGAACTGTGACAACCTTTGAATGAAAGTCAAAAATTAAATGAAATGATAATAAGAGTTCATTCATATACCTAGGTACTTACTTTACTCACTCTCCAGTGAGCTGGTGTTGAATTCTATATATAATATCCACTCTTTTTCTATGTAATTACTTTGCACATACAGAATACTGCTCAGCAGTGGAAAGTTGAGCGGTTATACAAATGTTGCACCAGCTAAGATCATTTTGAATATATCCATTTGGAGATAAAGATAAAATCTTGGTCTATAGTAAACTATGTTCGAATTCTTCATAATAATCCCAATAACATCTCGAACATATGTAAAGACGGATATTTTCATAAAAAATGAAGCGTAGATACAATTTTTTTAATGTATAGTTTTGGTAAAAATGATCGTCCCACAAAATGTATTTAAACAAATATGTACTTTCATCTTTATTCCTAAATGGATAATCTTATAACCATACAATGTTATAATCTGCCAAATGTTTTATATAAAAATCTCTATTCCCATCATTCGACTCCGTTAACCACCTTCCAAATTTCCTTCCACCTATGTTTATACATTATATCCAAAACATCATATATAGTGTGTCCCAGTTTTACACATAACTAATAAAGGTAAAAAAATTAATTTAAATTTATGTAATAGTCATGTGGGTGTTATTGCGCTAATAATAATCTAAGGTATTCTTGACAGTGCTTCTGACAGTTGATTTTCTCCATTAGACAATATAATTTCAGCACAACTCTCACGATATTCGAAACAACTGATTTTCAATGAACTATACGAAACATGTTATTAGGTGAGTCTGTTTATACTACCTGATTTCAGTAAAGTGTTGTCGGGAAGACATGGGAGCACACGAAATGCATAGCGAGGATGCGTGTGGTGGAGCGAGATAGCACGTAGGACGGTTCCGCCCCTCTTCACGCGGTGTTATCTCGCTTCACCACACGCCTTCTCGCTATGCATTTCGTTTGCTCCCATGTCTTCCCCACAACACTTTACTGAAATCAGGCTGTATAATAATATAGTAGTTGTAGTTAGGCTTATTATTGTTCTCCCTATTCGCCCAACTGAGCTGAGGTTAAATGTTTATACCCTTTGCTCTTCACAAATTTTTCGTACTCACAGGCATCACACGGGTGTCCCCGTGACTCTTTCCCCGCTTTACATTTCGGACACTTCCAACCAACAATTGCAACAGGCATGTTGTTATTGTCAAACCAGAAATAACTATTTTCTCAATATGAATAGAAGCTTTTATATTATTCCGCTGTGTTATCGTTGAGTATATGTATGTGCCTATTTAAGTATGTACCTACATTCTTCAAATCATGGGAGGAATACATTAATTTCTGTAACAAAAAAAAGGAAGAATTGTCAACTTAACTTTAACTTACTATTTCAAACGTTTTCTAAGCTTACTTGTTATCGCCACCCACACGACCCCAAAAACATCTAGGCGGCTGTGAACATGTAGATTATAGTGGGGATAAGATCTATGAAATTCAAAGCTTGTGTATATCTCATTATTGTGACATGTAACGATTCAATATTCAAACTAAAATCAATTTCCATAGTAAGATAATATTTATCACATTCATCTCTATCTCTACTTACATGGGTGTTCTCGTAACACTCCACGTGCAGCAGTATCTCTGCAAAAGAACATTTTTTAAAATAACCAAATCACGAACAACTATTTGCGTACAAGAAAAGAAGGCTCCAACTACGTTTACATTACCAGAAACACTTGTCCGGCTAACAGTTAAAATTGACCTCACAACATTTATAACTGGTGAGCACCACTTTGTTTTTGTGACTGATTTTGTCACTGGTTTGACACGAGCTCTTCTAAAATTTCGTCTTCTACCAAAGCGCTGTTTGAAACTTCTAATTCGCGCTCTAACTCGTGATGGTGGATTAACCATTGTATAGCTTTAAATATATAATATAGAATAAACAGAAATGATATCAAAGCCAATATTATGATTATGATTTTCAAGAAATTAGTGGAGCTATCTTTAAACTTTAAATACTTTAACACACTAACAAAATTACTATTAATATCTCTTAAACAATTTAAACTATCAATACACATAGAGAAAGCAGTTATTACTACTTGGTAAGATGAAGAACATCAACAAATAACTAAAATTAAGTGCGAGTTCCAGGTCGGCAATCCAAAACCCTAAAATCGCAGCAGTTATTACTACTTGGTAAGATTAAGAACATCAACAAATAACTAAAATTAAGTGCGAGTTCCGGGTCGGCAATCCAAAACCCTAAAATATTCCAAATATTCCAATTTTACAACTAAAGACGCGGCCTTACGGGGGTGGTTTTAGTCACCATATACTTTATCTCGATACCGCCGTTTACAATTGGCAGCTATTACTCTTTTAAAGAGGGTAGTTTACGCTGCCACCAGTCTATTCAAATTAAAAAAAGATAATAGACAACCCTATGATTAATTATTAAATTATTATGAAAATAATGATTTGTAAACAATTTAATTGGTTTAAAACCTTATCAGTTGATCTGATAAAGTACTCAAATTAAATAATACTGACAATTTATTAATTTTCTTTGAGTTATAAACTCAACTTTACGATGGGGATTGAGACAATAAGGGTAGCTTTCCAATAAAACGATCCGATAAACAGTAACAATAATATATATATATATATATACTTATTTGTTCAACTATTTGGCACCCAGCTCGATGAATGTAAAAGTGACACCCATCATATACACCCCTATACAAAACATATGAGAGTGACACCCATGTAAATAATAGTAAAAGTAACACCCAGCTCATATGAATAATCGTCAAAGCGGCACCCTACAGTGTTGCCGTTTCGTTGGATGTCACATTTCTATGTGATTTTTGGACGTATATACACTTGAGTGATATCCGAGCAAATCTTAAAATGTTGGCGCGTGCTAAGCCTTTGTCTAACAGACAAGTACAAATGCATAGAGAAATTAAATGTAACATATATTTACTATGGACAACGAGGCTCTGTATTAAGGGCAGAACAACCTGCAGTTGTCACCGCCCTCAACTGGCCCTCACTGATAAAATCTATATTATTAATAGTAATAGCTTTGGGGCACGTAATAATGAAACATATTAGATTAGGGGACCAAGTTTCTTAAA
>JAZBHA010000761.1:2366-13913 GCA_037464855.1 Iselma pallidipennis
TTCGTTCAATTATTACTATTATTCTATAAAAATAACAATAAACAGTCGTTTCTATTATAGAAAATCTTGATAAAACTCTTTTAAAGCTAAATAAATTATTATTGCATTATCTTATAATGTTGTTTCCTCTTCTTTTTCAAATTTATCAGTCTAAAATATAATTTATATATAAAATATCTTAATCATCTTTTACTATTGCAACTATTCTGATTTGTATCACTACTACAACTACCACCATTATCATCATCAACAACAACCCCTAAAGCTTCTAATTCACGTATAATCCGATTTAAATACGTACTATCCGGATAATATTGATAACCATTACCTGGTAATAATTCCGTTTTATGTGGTATATTCCATATAACAATATCTTCACAACCGGTGGTATTTGAACGATTTATTGTAAAGATTAATTTACGTTGCCATGCAATATTCAATAAACGTAGAATTTTACGTCCTTTCTTATTATCGGGGAGATAAGCATACCGTGGAAAACCAACAGCATAATATTCATTACCAGGATTTGGATGTTCTTTCGTCTGTATACCCGATTGGATATTATAGATAATTTGTATTGTACGATGGTTCTGATAACCTGGTAGACTTTGTTCGATTATTGTCCATTCCATGGTACCGGGTGGTTGATTACCATACTTTTCACCATAGATACAACCACAGATTGTACACTGTATGTATAAATTACCACCATTATGTTGATGTTGTTGTTGTTCAATTAGCGACTCATTTAAACAATCTAAATGTAATAAATGTTGACATGGTAGTTTAATAATTATTGTTGATGATTTTAAGATTTGTTGACAATATGGGCATGGTTGTCTCGGTGCCCATTCCATCGATTCAGCTATTTGTACATATTTCGATATAATCGAACTAGCTGGATCTAAACCGATAATCTTTACACCATTATCACTACGATTATCATTAAAATTACCAATACCATCTTCACTACTATTATAATTGATCAATAATAAATCACTGGATTGTGTCAATTCACGACTCTCCTGACTCAAATACGTTGAAACTGTATCTAAACTGGGACGACGACCCGATTTCGTACTACTACTATCAACATCCAGTAATGATGAGAATTCTTTACGTTTATTACCAATACTGTTGAGATTATTACTAGAATGGTGGTGGCGGGATGTTGTTGGTGGTGTAACAACATGTTGTTGTTGTTGTTGACTCGATTTATTACCAAAAATATTCAAATTATTCAAAATAGCTCTCGCTAGATTGGTTGTTGTTGTTGTGGTTGTTTCATTATTACTTTTCAATGATTTACTACCATTATTCTTCTTTTTGTGGTCATTAGATTTATTTAAAACCAAACTACTACCGATTTTTGGTTGTTTCATTTCATTACGACGTCCAGTTACTTGCTGTGTTGTTGTTGTTGGTGTTGTTTGAACATTTGTTTCACCACCAACTTTTTGTACTTTAATCAATGGATATGGTGCCTGTTTTATACGTCGTACACTTCTTATATAACCATTAGTTAACCATTTTTGGGTTAAATTATTGAAATTTATCACATATGGATAACCGAGTCGTGTCTTACTCATATCAATATTTTGATCACCCTGTAAATCGATCAAAATTTAACAAAGAATAAAATAATTGACAAGATAGATTAATGATTACTCGAGCCCATGCTTCTTCAATTAAACATTGTATATCCATATCGAATGGATGCCATTCATTGACACCATTCTCATTACAATCAATACATTCCCATTTAGCACCTTTACCAGCCGGAGATGTTGGTGGGTATAATCTACGACGTACTCGAACTATTTCATCTAAAACATAAACAGTAAAATCTTAGAGAATCACTGATAATCTTGTAATTATGATCACATACCTGTCTCTTCTTTCTCTTGAGTTAATGTACGTAAATTCACATAATAGTTAATCATATTTGGATCAGCATCTGATAAGATAACTCGGGTTAATTGTTTTAAATTGGCACGTTCTAGATGTTGGGTGATTTCTGGACTGTATGGTTTCCAATAATTATGGCGTACTTCGTATTCCCAAACAACAACAGCATGATGATTACTGGACATCGTTGTTGTTGGTTTTTTTGTGTTTTTCTACTTAAAATCACTATTTTATCAATTTTGTTGATTTATTTATTATTATTCGATTATATCACAACTATTATTGCAACAAATTTCATTTTAATTAATTGAGAAACATCTTATTGAAAAAAAAAACAATCAATCTGACAAGTGGTCATTGACATTTATAACCCCAATTATTAGATTTTGACATTTGACAGCTGATGTAAATAATACTAGATGTAGCTCTAATATTTACCGTCGATTTAAAATCTTCTAATAAAAAAATTCCACATAATTTCGCACTCTATCTAATCATTCAACTGAACAAGATACTTAATTAATTAATTAATTGTTTAATTATAGTAAAAATTATTGATTATCCTATTGTTGGAACTTTAGACACATTCCATCATTTTTGGCTTGGTGATGTGCATTTAGTCACATCTAATCAATATCTTTTTTGACGTTTGTTGTGGGGGCTAATTTTTCCCATAACGACGCATAGTGCTTTTTTATAGCAAATTTCAACGATTTGTGTTAAAATTCCAACAATTATTGATATGATTTAAGTCAATCTTTAACGATATAAGAAAATTTATTAAGAGAAATAATTGTTATAAACAACACAAAGAAAAGTAAGGTTATATTCATCACACATTCTCCTGTATCTTTTTAACTATTATAGATAGGTTTATATTAATAATTAGGTATTATTATCATTATTACTATTATTTGAAAATCTCCACAAAAAAAAACAAAGATTTATAATTTATTTTTATTAATTTATTTATTACAAAATTTATTTAATATGGTTAATTGTGTTGGTAATGTAGATAATATTGTGTGATTGTTATATGGTGTGATAGATGGCGTGATTGTGTGGCGGGTGTTTGAAAATTAAATAATTCTGTTTTGCGCATTTGTGTATAGTGGGGATGTTGGTGTAGTAGAGCATCGCGACGCCTGTTTCTCCAAAAATTTATCAGTTTGCGCCCGTATTTCAGACTGGTTGGTTTATTGGAATTATTCTTGTGACTTGGCGACATCTCGTGTATATTGTTGAATTATTGTTGATTCATTTGTTTTTTTTTCGCTGTCTTCTCAGCCGCCTAAATTGTAATAAAGTTTCACGTGCGGTGGTGCTTTAATTATTTTTGGTTTTTTTGAAAAATCTATTTCTGTACATTTTCCTGAAACCCACACGAAATATATGGATTTGACTAAAATTAGAACTCCTAACTTTTGATTAATTGTGGTAAGTTGTTATAATTAGTTCCTCGAAAAATATTAGGTTATGTTGACTTCTTGTTGTTTTTGTTAACGCTTATCACAAGTTATATGATGAATTTAAGAGAAAACAAGTTATAATTTATTGCTGTACGAGAGAGAGAGAGTATGAATGAATGTTTTGGGAGAGGAAACACTATTGGAATTTAAGGAAATCATCAATTGTTATCATAGGAGGCAACTCTACAGTTGATGATATGGAGCCTCTATTTGGGAAGGATTGTTGCCAGGATCTTTGCCTCATTACTTTCTTCCTCTCATATTCACTCTATAGAGAGATGTTAATTGATTTATCTAAAAACCACCATTGTGATGGAGATTAACAACTCTCCCCCCATGGTTAAGGCCCACCAACCCGCTTCCTCCCAATACTTTCTAGGGAGATGGCAACGACGACACAGGACCATTACCAGGAGGATTCGGGAATAATAGGAGACCTTTTGGTTTGTGGATAAAACGACTATAAGAGGAAAACAGTAGCAGCAGGGGGGCGGCGATATGGTAGCTTCAACCCGCATAATTAGCAGCAGTGTTGAATGTCTGCGGCTGCACCAGACAAGGTGACTTATGGCTTCTCGTTTCCACCACACCACACCACATCTACCGAATGGGTTCCAGGAATTATGAGCAAGTTTGTTGGAACAGAAATCCTAGAAATCGATTTTTTTGTTGTTGTTTGTCGGTGTGTACGTATGGTTGTATGAATGTATTTTTAGGGCACAAAAAAGTCGTAATCCTATAGATTGTTGGGTTCCTGATACTATCCCGGATAATGTTCGATCTCCCTACAGTATAATCGTTTAAATTGATTCTGGTTACCAAGATAGTAGAAATAATGGGGTCTTCTCTCTCCTATATTAATATGCATTGATGATTTATTTTAGTTGATTGTGTAAAATGAAAGAAATTACAATGTTTTTTTTCAATCTCTAGTTTGTTGTCAAAAAATATCGATTAAAACTGATCAAATCAAAAAAAAGCCCCGGAAAAAACACCCAGCAAAAATGGCAGACCAGGTGAAGAATGAAGATGGTACCGTTGATGAATTGCTGCTAGGTGATGGATTCTCAGTGGTGGACAGTACGAATGCAAAAAATGAAACAACAAAAGGTGGCAATGGTGGTGACAAATCTAAAAAAACAACACCATCAACAACAACAACAACAAGAGAAAAGAAAACTGAAAGTGACGAGAAGAAAGATGACGACAAGAAGAAAACTAAAGGGGATGATATTAAAAAAGAAATAGATGAGAAAAAGTCCAATAACGAAGATGAAGATGATGGAACTAAATTAAATGGTCTTAATAACGATATAAAAGGTGATGCATTATTGATAACAACTGAAGAAGATTTAGAATTGAGTGTTGCTGATAAAGAGAAGAAAAATGAAGAAGAATCAAAACAGAAAGGAGCTGAAGAAGAAGAAAAAGATCAGAAACTGTCAGTAAATAGTAACGAAAAAGAAGAAACTATTAAAGAAACAACAAAAAAAGAGAATAACAATGGTAATAATAATAATAATAATAAAGAAAAAACTGGAAAAACTGAAAAATCTGATAAATTGGAAAGAAAACGAAATAATGATGTATGGGTATCGAATATAACAAGACATATAAAAGCGACCGATTTAAAGAAGCATTTTTCACGTTATGGTAAAGTGATGACAGCCAAAATTGTAACAAATGGTAAATTGTTTTTCGGTTACATTATGATGGAAAATAGTGAAGCAGCCAATAAATGTGTTAAACATTTACATGGTACAATACTGGATGGTAGAAAATTGTCAGTTAGTCGCCAGAGACCTGATGCGAATCGTCGAACTTCAACAACAGCAGTAAATGATCGAAAAACAACATCAAAGACATCACCATCATCAACAGCGACAGCGACAACAACAGCAACTGCAACAAAAGATGATAAAAAGAAAGAAAAAGAACCTACAAAAACATCACCAGATACGAAGAAATCCACTGAAAAATCATCAACTCGAGGTAGCAGTGCAAAGAAGGACGATGAAATTAAACAATTAAAACGTAATGAAGAGAAACTGCGTCGTGAGATTGATTATTTAAAACGTGAATCGTTACGTTTGAAACGTTTTCTGAGTGATGAACAACGCCAACGTCGTTTAGAACAAAATAAGTCACGTGTATTAGGTAAAGAATTACAAGAAACTGAACAGAAATTAAAAGATGAACGTAGAAAATATGAGCGTGAACGTGAAATTTATGAAAAAAATGCACGTACCGATCGTAATCGTGTCGAATTGGATCGTCAATTAATTAAAAAAGAATTGGAAGAGGTCAAGAAGTTACGTGAATATTTGAAACGTAAATTTGACGAAGATCAAGTAATACCACAACAACAACAACATCATCATCATCATCATTCACGTAGTAGTTTGGAACGTGATCGTCATCATAGTCGACCACGTGCAGCCTCACCATATGGTTATCATCCTCCACCAGTGTCATCATCATCATCCAAACGTTTCCGTGCCGATGATGAGAAACCATCGAAATATATGGATGAACGTACGAGAACACCACCGTCACCCCCAAAACTATCCAGAAAACGTTCACCAATCGGTGGTAGCGGTGGTGGTTTTACTGGTGGCAGTAGTATGGATAAAGATCGTCGTCATTATGATATGAATGATAGTGGTATGATTGTACCACCGAAACCAGCAGCACCGGCACCACCACGTAATATATGGCCAACAGCATTCCATCAAGAAGTATGGAGGATGCCACCGAGTGGTGGTAGTGGTAGTTCAACTGGTCCTGGTGCTGGTAGTGGCGGCGGCAGTTTCCCATCATCGAATCAATATCCAAGGCAAGATTATGGTCCACAATCGAATAAACCACCAAATTATTCACAGAGTAGTCGTGGTGGTGGTGGTGGTGGAGATTTTAATAAACGTGACCATTATAATAGTTCTGTTAGAAAGTATTGATCTTTGTGTGTGCGTGTGTTTTGTTTGCATTATAAATAAAAGTACGAATAAAAATAATAATTAAATCCTCCCCAGTTTTAGTTACAGGACTAGGATGTTAAATAGTCGTGTTTTTTTCCTCAAAATAGATAATAAATTTTCAAAAAAATTCAAATATTCTTTCACTCAATTAATGTTTTCAAATATAAATTGTTGTAGCTGCAGGCAACTTTTCTACATATTATCAACTACTATTATACAAAATTTAATTTTACAATTCTACCAACTTTATAGAGATGAATAAATTTTGAAAATAGGTATTAATTATACATTTCACCGAAACTTTAATTCTAATCAATATGTGCTAAATGGTGGTTGTCCATATTTTTCATATAATTCATCCCAAAATAACATTGCCTTCTCTCTAGCATTCATTTTTAATGACATTTTTGAATTTATATCAAGATATGTAAGATTACTGTTATCATAATCTAGATAAGGCCAATTTAAAATTTCTCCGTCTACCTCCTTATCTTCGTTTTCTTCTTGCTGGTCTTCTATTGGTTTTTTATATTTTGCAAAATTTGTCCATAATTTTACCATACGTTCCCGTATCAATTGATCAGTTTCATTAGTTTGTGGTAAATCTTTATTACCAAATATATACCATATCTCTTCTGTATGCATAACACCCGAAACTCTTTGTTCTTGATTGAAATTGAAGGCTTTCCGGCCTAAATAATAGCCTTCATATGAGAATTGATATAAATATGTTCGTGAATATTTTGAATAGAATTTTGCACTTTTTAATATTGGCCGGTAGAAATAAGCATCACTTACATACTAAAAAAATTGAAAAAATAAAGCAACAATTTCACCAGGGCCGGACTGGAATACTATGACTCCGGAGGCAACTTCATCAAACCCATATTTTGCACGAAAACCAACAAATTTAAGAGACCTCCGCTAGCCCCCAGAGAAATCCTCCCTATTCCCTGTCCAGCCCGGTCCTGAATATTATAATAAAACCCACTTACTTCAATATATTGTTGTGATTTTGATTTATTATTATTTTCAAAATAGAATTGTTTAATTTGATTACCAACCAGATCTCGTTGATTCTTCTTAACATTCATACCTGGTGGTATTAAAGCACCCGGATCGGTATCTAATAATTTTAATAGAGGTTCAAAGAATTCAAGACCTACAAAAAAAAACATTGATTAACGACAAGTATAGTTTTGTTTGATAACGATAAGAGTCGTCTACCAGGTTGTGCTATTGCTGATTCTTCTGAATTGAAACCAATAATATAAGGAATCTTAAGAAATTCACCTCGTTCCATTAATTCGTATGGACTTCTTGACAGAAAAGCATCGGGATGGTCTGGTTCTATGACGGGTGCAAATGGTAGACCAGTCATAATATGCACTAGATTCTTAAAAACCAAATTATTATTAATTTTTTATTACTTAATTAATTAATTGTAATGCCCTACAATTATTGCCACTCTAGTTGCTGCTTTTATCAATTGTTTCGTTGGTAAATTCCGTAATTTCTCGATTAAATCTTGCGTATTTTTGGGTAATATACCAAGAAATGCACCAATTTGATAAGCAATTTTTTTGGGATTTATTTGTAATGCCCATTGACATAAAACACTACCACTTTCTGAGATGGCTTGTTGGAATTTAAATTGATTATGTATTGATAATAGTTGTAATTGAACAGAAACACTACCAGCACTTTCACCAAATATTGTTATCAATTCTGGATTACCACCAAATGATTTAATATGTTTGTGGATCCAATGTAGGGCGAATTGTTGATCTTTTAAACCGTAATTACCGGGTGATGCCATATCACCGGTACTTAAAAAACCGAAAATATTCAAACGATAATTAAAATAGACAACAATTACTTGTTGTTCTAATAGATAATCAGGCATATAATATGAACGATCGGATTTACCAAACAAGAAACCACCCCCATAGATCCATACCATTACAGGTAAAAGGTTTGTGGATGAATTTTGGAGATTTGTACAATTTTCGGGACTCTATAACCACATCATTTTTAATTAACACTTACAATTAGGAGAAAGATTTATTTTTAATTACCAAAGGTGTATAGATATTAATATAGAGACAGTCTTCAGATTGATGGAAACCTTCAGATTTTGATGGTATTTGCATACAGATGGGTACATCACTATTAGCGTCTAAGATACCGTCCCATTTATCCGGTGGTTGAGGTGACTATCCCCCAAAACAGAACCCCCAACGAAAATATAATATATAGAATCTATTCGTTTTAATGATAATCGATAATTACTTGAAATCTTAAATGTCCAACAGGTGGTTTAGCATAAGGTATACCTTCATAAGAATAATACGGCATAGATGTATCTCTAGTGGATTGCAGTGCACCTTGAATCCAGCCATCAGATAATTGCAATTGCAACGATGCATTCTAGAAAAGGAATTATCAGAAATCCCGATACAATGCATTGAAGTGGGTGGAAGTTGACACGGTTTTCAACAAGTGTAGCTTTTATTGGCGAAACACCAAAAAAATTACATACGCGAAACAAAATTGGAAGAATGATGGGGCGAAAACGCCAGTGCCTCCCAACCCCTTTCACAATGATATTTTTGTCGCGAACCCCATATGCTCATTATCAAAATTCATTTATTATAAATAATACTAGTACCAAACATTCTCTAGACTCACGAAACACCCACCCACCCCCAAAATTCGAGATAAGCTCTGACAAGAATCCTAAATATTCTTGCGCCATTTGCTACTCTAGTGTTGATTACCATTATTAGGTACGACGACGAAAAAGGGTGTGATTATGCGAGTTGAGTATTTCATAATCAATACTAGAGAATGGAGAAAATATGTTTTAAATTTACCTGTTTATTGATTTCAACGAAATTCAAACATTCACTAATTGTAATTTGAATAATTACAATAATTAAGATTGCAATAATAATATGTCGTATCATCATTCTTCTTTATTAGAAACAATTCAATTTAATAATGATAATTTTTAGTTAGGTATTTTTTAGTTTTTGTTAAAAATAATAATTTTTGTATTGTATTTCCGGTATTTTTATTATAATATCCTTTATAATAATCTAAATTACAATGATATCTATCTCTGTCTCTCGCTAAAATTACAACAAATTCTAGGAAAATGACATGAAAATTTAGAACTTTTTTTGTTGTACCTGATGTCCCACCGGAAGTACCCATCTTGCTGGACTATGAATACGAATATTTCAAAAACGAGTACAGTGAGAAGAGGTGTTTTTTTCAATTTGTTGGTGAATCGGTGAATCAATATGAAAATCCGACCGTGAGATGGGTATGTTTCGCTGGACTACCATGTATGTACAATGATTGAGTGGTTTTAGTGATTATTTCAAAATATATGAATGAATGAATATAGCCTTATCAATACGTCTTTCTATCAATACTCGTTGTCTACCAGCAGATGCTGATAAAAATGATTCATGATCGTCGATTCTGTGTATACTTTCTGTTGAGGGAAGAAAAAAACAGAAAAATTCTGAACGTTTCTTTCATTATACGAAACAACACCTGATCTAAAAAGGGTACTTTATTAAATACGATATCATTTAGGGGTGGTGGTGGAAGTGGCGGCAGTGTTTGCTATCAAGTTTTCTATATCCATTCCCTTTCGCATCAGTTACGACCATTATCGAGACTTGATCTGTTGTTGTTTTTCTTTTTTTGTGTGTGTGAGTGTGTGGAAAGAGGCTTGTAGGGGTTGTTTATAGTCAACGTGAACGTGAATAGTCAACGTGAACAAGGGATGAAATATGGCAGAATGCTAAATATTATAATATTTCGAGTTTATAATAAACTGTGTGTACGTGATAAGAAATTTGAGTTTTGAATGGTGGATGGGGGTTAATTTTAGTTTTTTTGTTTTTTTAATTAAAAACAAGGGAGATATCAAATTGTCCCCCGAAACACCAATTTCCAAGCGATCATTAGATATTCTTCCAGTCTTATAGATGTCATCTCTTGTGAATTGATTCCATTTTTCCACCCTCTAGTCACACACATATAGAGAGAGGCAAGACAAGAACATCTCTGCAAATATTCTTTGATACTATCAAGATGATTGAAGTATCTTGTCGGAATCACACACAGAGAAAAAGAAAAACCAAATAGATTGGAGAGAAGAAGAAAAAAAAACTCGGTTTCCCTAACAACTTTGACCTTATATATTATTTCTTCTTGTCAATGATCATCAATGTAGATTTAGAGATATTGGAAAACCATTAAGGAAAATTATAAGGAAAAGACAAAAACAAAATTACGAAAACATCTTCTCCAGGAAACGTTATTATCTACAATTAATACTGTAATACGATTCAAAACAACTGCATTTCAAATGCTGCACGTTATGCAATTTAGACCATACGGTGGTGGCAGCAACGACGCCGACGACGCCAGCAACGATGCAATTCATATTAATTCCAGTTTCTCTATCTCTCAATTTTCCCTTTGGATTCTCTAATAGGTATACCCGCCCCCTTTTTAATATAAATGGAACGTTCTCTTCTATATGTGAAATTTGAAAATCATTGGGGATATTCCGGGGGAAAAATCAACCAAAGAAAAAGCAACACAACAAAACAGATACCGAAAAGATCGATTAAACTGTAATCGTTGTGTGTAGTGATAGTGGTGTAGTGGTTGATGTGTTTGAATTCGTGTGGGACACAAATTGCTTTTTAGCTTATCCGTGTTTTTTTTTCCACCCCCGTCCTACATTCATACAGAGTATCTCTGCAATATTCACCCGATATCTGTGGAATTTAAAAAAAGAAAAGACAGGAACTGCAAGAAAATCTCGTTCTAAATGTAGATTAGTTATTATATATCTAACAATAACTGTATTGCGGGTTTCATTAAAATTGTTCAAGAAGTTGGTGTATAAGGGGTTGATTTCTGTGGGACGTTCTATATAAAGAAGACATTAGAAGTGAATGTCTAGGGGTTTTGTCAGTTTTGTGGTGCATTCCAATTCAGTGCGGGATTTCTTTCCAGATTACGTGCCAAGGAAGAATTTGTCGTTTCTAAAACCTAAAACACCCCTTCAACTCTTACACCAAAAAAACACACACTTACACAGACACATCCAGATTTTCCACCAGCAATTACTGAAATTAATTGGAAAATTTTTACATCTT
>JAZBHA010000761.1:14047-24536 GCA_037464855.1 Iselma pallidipennis
TCCCGCCCAATGCGGATGGCAATTGCATAATACGACGACGGGGGTGGAGAAATAAAACAGCAAAGGGGGAATAAATTTGCAGTAATGTTGTTGAGGGTGACACACACACACACACACAGTGGCAACGGTTCAATACTTGGAAAAACAGCTCTCTAGGATACTAGGAAAAGCAAAATTTGTTCCCTACAGGCCAAGGAAAAAAATCAGTAACATTCTCTTTTGTCATGAATGACATGAAGCTGGTTGGGGGGGATGATTGTGTTTTTCCGGGGTAAAACACTCGGAAAAGTAAATCGTTTTAACACACACACACACACACACGAAAGAGAGGGAGAGAATATCCATGTATTCCTACCACTATCACCGCATCCCCAAAAAGTCAGAGACAGATGTGATGTTATCAAACAAACTTGTCGACAAACACACATCAACTAATCTCTACATTTCAAGGGGTAGTTGTAATAGTCGTGTGGCGGTAGCAGAACAACATGAAGAGGAACAACAACAACAACTAAAAATCCTGGAAAATTTTCTTCACTCTCCCGTGAACGAAAAAGAGGGTTGAATTAATTTTGGGTCTTTATAGGGACTAGTGATTAGTGAGTTAAGACCACAAGGATCGATTGTTTTGCTATTGTTGTTGTTGTTGTTGTTGTTGGAGTGATTTACACTTTGCCTTTACAACAACAACAACTCCTCTCTCTCCTTCTAGCTCCCAAATTGTGTACAATTCCACCACAACTTATTAGTTGGGCAGTTTGTGTGTGGCGATTAATTTACAAAATTTGACAAATCTGGAACTGTTATTACGGTCTGTTCATTAATTACAACTCGCAATACGGAGGCTAATGGGTGGCGGGAAAAAAACAATTGGAGATTTACTACTTTGCTAGTTTCCCGCCAAAAACAAAAAACACCAAAAGTGCTTGTAGACAGGGGACAATAATTCGATTTATGTTTATTAGCTGTGATTGTATAGGTATATCTGTGTGTGTATGTGTGTAAATTTATTTGAATTTTGATAGAGGTGATGAATATAAAAGCATATTTTATGAATAAAAGTCGTCTTTTCCTCTCTTTTTCTATTGTTTTCGTTGCCAATCTATCTATGCCGTGCTGTGTGTGTGACGACTATTCCGCCAGGACTCTTGGTCTTGAAAAATGGCGCTTTTATATCCTGATGACACTTTTATGTCTTTAATGGTTTACGGCACTGTAACCTGAAAATGGATATAAAAAGAATCGTCGTCGTTCTCTTCTCGTCTTCTTCTTTTAACTAAATTCGTCTTTCTATTAACTTAATATTTTGGTTGTGGGTGTATGTGTCTGTGATTTTTAGGAAGTTAACTGAATCTCGGAAAGAATTGATCCTATCACTCAGTCTTGCTCCATCTTTGATCCAAACTAATGTTGTGTATACATACATGTGTACACATTTCCTGAAATGTTTGTGTATACACGGCAAAGGATGAGCTGCTCTAAAGGGCCGGAGCAAAAAAAAACTACTACTAGTGGAATATAGAGAAACAGAGACGTGTACAAATTTCCGAGATGTAAATAGATAACTGACTTAACTGATGTTTACTGAATACTTGGCAATCTTCATTTTGTCCTCTATCACCAACAGTATAGTATGTGTATATGTGCCTTCAACATCAATCAAAAACAGAGAATAAACAATTTTGATGAAAGCTGTTAGTTAGGAGCAACAAGACAACAAAGATAGATAGACTAAAAAACACAAGAATATAATTAATTCTCTCTCTAGCGCTCTCTTCCTTTCGCTCCCATCTACTCTATATACCCATAGGTACCTATTGATATTAAATATTACTAAAATTTATGATAACAATATATCACAAGTGTCATCATATTATTTAAATAAGAGCTTCTCTGATGTTACCTTATGTTGTAAACTTCCGACACACAGGTGTACCAAATTAACTGGCGAACCACTAGAAGGTCAGATTAAAAGGGCTCTTTTGCCTTGCGCTATTTCTCTCCCGCTGTTCTACCAAAACTTTCCTTCCATACATATATACTGGGGTAGATGGAGGGAAACTGTAAGATGAAGAATATGAAGGGATGATGTATACTACCATTTATGTAGATTGTGATTAAGTTCACTACGTACAGTAAAACTTGATTTTTTAACCTTTTCTCTCTCTGTGTTATCAAAATTCATACATTCGTATACAATATTTAAATATCGTATTGTTGTGTTAGATAAAGATAGATAAGGGTTGAAAAAAAAAGAGGTAAAATGCATTAGCATGCACCCCCACAGCACATTTCCATACGTAATTTTATTCATAACTCTATACTAGCCCCAACCGAAATCTACTATGTGATGATGCAATTTCAACCCCCCGTCAGTAAACTACCCCATCATAACCTATAACATCTCTATACGTGTGTGGTGTGTATATGTGTGCACTCCTTGAGGGTGAAACTTGTACACGATAGTAACGTAACATAGCAGCAAATAACTGAATCTAAACGAGTATATATAGGATGATACCGGTATTGGATTGAAGGGATAAAACTGGGTTTTGCGGGGGATGGGTAGGAAAAACGATACAATAAAGAAACTGGTAGACGTGTAGAAGACATAAATGTCGAACTGTGGTACAGGGAAAAGATGAAGAAGATAGAAACGAAAAGGAAAATGGGGGAGAGTAAATTTTTGTGCGGGGGTGTGGGAGGAAGAAAATCGTGTCATAGTCGTCACCCTCTTTCTGCCACTTTTAACTCATTCCCTTGGGATCTGTGCGTGTGGAAATCTGACATGCCTGAGTAAAACTAGCCCTAAAATTGCTGCCAGGCAACAAGCCAAGAAAAAAAATTACTATAATGATAAAGATTTTTTTGGGGTTTATTCTGGGAATGTAGAGAAAATTCTCCATAAAATACACACACACCCATTGTAGTAATCGGTTTTTAATATTTTCTCCACCTACAAATGGGTGTATTTACCCATAGACGGATGAAGAAATAACGTAAACAAAGGCGTCTACTTTTGATAGTAATGACGGTGCTTTCCGGTAGAAATTCACAGGGTCGTTCATGTAATTTTCCGTCGTCAATTTCTTTTCTAAATAAATACAGACGAATTTTTTTAAATGGGTTTTGTTTTCCTACCACCCAATGGGTTGTAATGTTGGTCATCTATCTTTTGGGGTTTTTTCTTTACGTAGTTCTATAGAGTTAGGAATTTTTGATAATTAGTAAAAAAAGTCACGAATAATAATAAAAACAATAATAATAATTTATACAATAATCTAGGACATATTCATACACACAAAAAAAACACTTTCATACCATAGCCAAATAAATAAAAAACAAGGTTAGATATATACGTTTTTGTCAATATTTAACAATTAATTAATAAACCTTAATGTTAAAATTACAACACACACACATATGGTTAATCTGTATACAGAATTTTAAAACTGGGATTATGTAATGATAAGCATTAATTTTCCATTTTTCCATTTTTGTCCTTAGATGATTGAAGAAAAAATGAACTACAAGCAATGGCAAGTGTGGATAATTTATTGGAGAAGAATTTTGTGGTCCATCATCATCAAAACAACAACAACAACAACAAAGAATTATCGACAGCAGAGCAAATCTTTACCAGAAATTCCTACCATCAAGATGTTAATGAGGCTTTAAATTCATTATTATGGCAACCATATGAATATCAAAATAACAACAATACGAAAAGAAATTGTTGTTGTAATTGTTGCAACAATATCATTCCAACAACAACAACAACATCAGATTCTTGTAGTGGTAGTAGTTGTAGCGACCTTGATAGAATCAACAATAGAGAAGATAATGACGACAAGGATGATAAGGATTGTGAAGAAGAAGAAGAAGGAGGAGGAGAAGAACAAGAACCAGAAGAAGAAGAAGAAGAAGAAGAAGAAAAAATCAACAATGCCGGCCTAAATCTTTGTTGTTGTAATAATAATAATAATAATGATAATAATAATGGTAGGAATGAAATGTTGATGTTGGTGAACAACCTGAATCTTGGTAACCAATTGGATGGGCGATGTAAGTCATGTGATCAGATACCAGTTGTTGGTTGTACAAGTAGGTTGACGACGACTATTCAGTCTAATTCTAATAAACGAACAACATTGACAACAACAACACGAACAACAAGAAGAACAACAGGTGTAATTAGTGGTGTTGGTGATGTGTTTAAAAATATGCAATTGGAAATACCAAATACAACAACAATTTATAATAATGGTACAAATAATAATATTTTAAATATAACAACAACAACAACAACAACCAGCAATGAAGAAGATGCCTTAAATTGTTACCAACAACAGAAAACATCACCTGGTTTAAGTTCAGTGAATGTTGTTGGTTTGCCAGTTGTCTGTAATGGTACCAATAGTACCAATACGAATTTATTGTACCATTCAAGAAATGGTTCGGAACCATCTACTACAGCGGTACCAACAACATCAACAACAATACATTCAAGAAGTGCGTCAGTACCAAAAACTTTGTCTTCTTCTACTTCGACTTCGACTTCTACTACATCATCATCACTATTATCAACTAATGAAATTCCAAAAAACGATAATAATGTTAGTAATGTTAATGTGAATTTTTATCGAGCAGTACCTGTAAATATTGTTGATACAGTACCAACAATACAATGTTTAAATACATTAACATTAGATAATGGTAATAATGTGTCTAATGTACATATCATGCCATTAGGAGGGGGTGGTACTAGTAATAATAGTAGTACCTCGACTAGTACTCCAGCAACATTAACAACACATGTTACTGTAACAACACCACCACCAACAACAACAACAAGAACTTTTACATCAACAGAAGCCCAAACTGATGATTTTACCACAATACCAACAACATCAACATCAACAACAACAACAACAACAGAATTACGTGAACAACGTCGCAAAGAAAGACGTGAACGGCGACATTTGAAACGATTAAATACTCATAGACATATGTCTAGTAATAGTACCAATAATAATAGTAATAATAATAATAATGGTGAATTGACTCAAAGTCAACAACAACAACAACAACAAAATCGTTTGCCTGACTTGTTGAACAGTCATATGCCTCCACCGTATACTCCATTACCTCCTGTTGCCGCACCACCACCACCGCCGCCACCAATAGTGCCAAATGCTGTGATGTTGCCTCATTTATTATCCCCAACAACACATGGTGCCGTTCTACAAACTTTAGTGCCAAATAATGCTGGTTGTGTCCCACCGCCACCACCAAATGGTTTAATAGCATTTCCACCGCCACCACAAATTGTGGCAGCTGCTGCTGCTGGACAAGTACCGTTAGTGCAGTGCAATGGTGTCCAACCACCAACGTTAGTACCATCACCACAACAACCACCATCCGGATTTCGTTTTCCATTTCCAACCAACGGTTTTAGAAGGTAAGGAAAAATCTAATTTTTTCCCATCATCATCATTATTATTGTCATCATTTTCGTAATAGACACATAAAAAAAAAGACAAAGATGAAACAAATTCTCTTTTGTTTTTGTTCGATAATACCTACGTGGGAGTACCACCTTGATCTCGTCTCTTATACCTTTCTAATCGATATGGTACCTAGTATATGGCATGATAAATTATTATAACAAGATTTTCACTTGTATAGAATGGAGAAATATTAAATCAAAATAATAATAATAATAGAAAAACAACAGGTCATTGATTTTGATTTGTCTTTATTGTATTGTATGTGTGTGTGTGGTGTAATTAGTGGACTGGTTTTGCAACATTTTCAAAACAAGATTCATTCAACAATTCCGTTTCCATTGATCACTTTGAACTTTGTTAACTTATGGGGTGTTTTGGCCCAATAAGAAACCCCCAGTCTATAAGCAAATTGGTGAAGTTGCTCTGTTAGCTCTGTAGCGAATATTATTTTTGTTTGTATGGTAGAATTTCACATGGGGTAGTTTTTTTGAATAGCCGTGAACGACCCGACCCTGTCGTCGTTATGATCAACATCTTTCGTCTTCTTCTTTGCCATTCATCTCCTATTGTTATTTATCTCGTTTTAGTGGCACAATTGTTGAGAGAATATTCAAAAACCGATCCATTCCCCTCATTCTTTGTGTACACGTCTGTGTGTAACAAAATCGTGCTTTCTCGCTTCATCTAGTCCTGATGTCCCTTGATCGTCTCCTTAAAAGTTTATACCTGGACGAGAGATGCATCTGTTAAGATTTCACGAATACACACACATACATGCATACACATAAAAATAGATATATAATATTTAAGGATCAATTTTATATTTGATTTAATTTGATTTTGGTCCTTAGTGGCATACACCAATACATACACTCGTACGTATATGTATAGATAGAGAAAAAGGGACATGAAAGTGAGGGTGTGTGATTTATGATCTTGTGGTTGTTCCAACAGCAATGGAATGAGGAGGGTTCGTCGTATAGAAAGTCCCTCTCCCAGAAAAAAAATCTACGAACAACAACAACGATATTTCAAAATACAATATTTTATAAAATTATTATTATTAAAAATTTAATTTCGTAAATGGTTGTTGCTTTGTTGTCAAGCCAGCAAAACGACGAACTTTTAGTTAATAAAATATTAATCGAGCCAATGTTACAAAAGCTAACGTAATGTGACAAATGATAGATATATTACTATTATTATTATTATTATTATCAAGAAAATCTATAATTTAGTTGAAAATGACTTGTGAAAGATTCATTTGATACATAAAAGTTGGTAATTGTTGTTGTTAGATTGAGGTAAAAACTAATTAAAGTACAATGAATTTGTAATGGTTGAAGCGTTGATTTAGCTCAAACCACTGTTGCCGCCCTCCAATTACTACCCTTAAAACCAATGAAACAACCACCTATAGTAGTATATGTATTAAAGCCTAAAGGGTGTATATATTTGATATTAAAACATAAACCACCTTGTATTACCTACCGTTCTCTTTAATTTGTTCATACAAAAACCGTGGTGTAATAATTAAAGACGCCCCTGTGTTGGAAATTTATTACAAATTGTTGTACTGCCTAGTGCCTAGCAGATTCAAATAGCAAAACGATAAACATTCACTTTCGCCTTTTGTAGAAAATACAAAAGGTAAAGAGAATTGAACATAATATAGGAAGTAGGAGAAAAAAATTGCAAAAGTTCAAGGAATTCGAGAAATAATCCAAAAATAATTGAAAATCCTCTTTCATCCCCTTAATTAATTGTAATTTGTAATTCAATTTATAGCAAAACTTTCATAGACAATAATTATAATTATTGCTTTATATTGTGTGTTGTGTAAGTGTCTGTGTTATAATTAAATTGCGGACGCTTTCTCGGATTAATTTATAAAAATCAAACTATAGAAAGTTTTATTTATTTTACTTTTTTTAAATTAAAGAAAAAAACTCAAGCAGCCCCCATTGAAATTTTGCATTTTGTAGTGAAATTTTAGGACCATTTTTGAGACACCCCCGGTTCCCCAGAATCTATCAAACCACCCCCAAATGCGCCCTACTATTGATTCTAATTGTAAGTATAGAAACCATGTATGCATAACTGTTACCATCTCTGAGATCTGACGGTGACATACATACATAACGAAGCTAATAGATTTTCCTCAAAAATTCACAAAACCCAAACAATAAAAATCTAATCGAAACTCAATTATTATTAAAACGCCGTTAACTTTCGAATAATTCTATCAAAACACTCAAGATCATCCAATTTCCGATATCGGAGAAAGAGTTTTTGATTGAATTGCAACATATTTGAGGTTTTCTGTTGTTGTTCGTGTATGTGTAAGTGTGTGTGTGTGTGTGTGTTTGTTGTTTCACTTTCCAATTTAATAAAATATTCTTATTAAAAGCGCTAAATTATAACTATGTTTCTCTCTTTTCTCTTCCTTTTTCTATTACTATCTCTATTACACTTATTAATTAAAATAGTTTCACCAATTCAATTCGTGGTGTTGTTTTTTCTTTCTTTTCTTCTTTTTGGCGTTACGAAAATTTCTTATTTTTTTGATTACCAGTGCAGAAAGAGAGACGAGAGTTTATTTGGTTTTTTGTTTTTTTTTTGTGAATTGATGTTGTTGATGTTGGGATGAAACGAAAGCAAGCAAGGTTGCAAATTTCTGTTTTCATCAGTTTTAGACGGTAGCAGTAATGTTTCGATGGGGGTGGTTGTAGTAGTAGTAAATGGTGGCGGCGACTAAATGTTTGTGCTCTGTCTGTTTCGCTTGACCTCATCCAAAATTTCTCTCTTCAGTTCAATCATTAACCAGAAGCATAGTACTTTATATTATTAAAATGGTTCGTACGCAAAAAAGGACAGTTTCTAGTTTGTCTTTTAATGATAATTATTTATTTTCATTGAATCACTAATGTGTATACGAAACAATTTATTCAAATGAACATACGTTCTTGGTCACGGCCACCTGTACTCGAAATTATCACACACGTACAAATTAAAGTAAAAAATCTCGATTAGAGAAAAAAAAACTCGCCAAGGATTCTTGTTGGTGGCGGTGAACATTATTGTTTTACGACCTTGGCGTGTATTGATTTAATTCAAAGTTCCTTCTAATTTTTTGTCTTCTCTTCTAACAACAGTGATACGTACTTAAAATAATTTCAACCAAAAAAAAAAAATTAGCAGGATATCTATGTGCCAAGTAGCCCAAGGTGTTATATTGTTGGTTGACTGGCTGATGTTGTTGTTTTCCGACGACTAATTTTTTTTCTAAACCGTTAAAATTGTGTTGTGTGTGTCTTTGATATCGACCTAAGAAATTGATGAAGCGTGTTGTTGGAATTTTTTCGTGTCCCTCCAAAAACACCCAAAAAAAGACACGGCAGTAAATTCATTAAGTTAACATACAACGTGGGTAACGTAGCCCTTTTTCGTCCAATTTTTTTTTGTATCGGCCCTTTCTGAATATCAAACATCAAAGGTCTAAACATACATGAAAAATGCAAATAGATATCAAGCTAATCCACCCTTCTCTTTTATTTCTTTCGATCTCTAGTTAGATTTCCTCTCTCTTTATGTTGAAAATAAAGAGATAGTCTTCTTGATGGTCGTTTCACTGGCAAAATAGATAAAAAACATCTGTTTTATACTCGTATTTCATCGATATTTTTAACAATTTGTTGAGAAAACTCTTCTCTAAAAGCAAATCGATGTTATCCAGTGAACTTGTATCGATTTGATACAATTTTTAAGCTCTTTTCAAAGATGATTACAACAACAAACTAACCATAAAACGTACAGGGTTAGTGTTTCCCCGGTCGATTTATCGATAACACAAAAAAAACCCTAATCGAAAAGTTATTATTCTAAAAGTTGGTGGATGCGACCAAAAAACAACAAAAACAGAAGGGAATTTGTCACTTTATAGAGAAAGAATGCCCTTAATTGTTGATTCTTGTGCACTGTACTGGAAATGTCGATTCGTTCAGAGCTTTTTCCCTCCGTTCAAACCATCACTTTCCTGGATTATAAGAGAATCCAAGAGTTGTGGGAGTTGCACCAAACACAAGCAAAAAAAAAACGGTAATAGAGAGAGCACACACACTCACACAGAGAGTGGAAAGTAAACGATACAGATTTTTTTTCAAGAATTCAGGCCACGTATTTGTGTATGTTGTTCAACTACCATTATTACAAATAATACCAACTGAAACCATATAGAAACACAATGGTATTTTTTTAGGCATTATTTTGGTTAATTGTTTGGAAGGATTCGAATCATTGGTAGTATCTCGTCAACCCCTCGGTGGTGGTGGTCAATTTGTTTTGTTATAGATTTAATCTGTTGTTAATTTGTTAAAGTGATCTCTATTGTTCCTGAATTCAAGTAGATTAAATTTTCGAGGGTAGTAAAGTCAAGTCAAGGGAGATAGAGAGAGAGGATTTAGCGTTCTAGTGGTAAATTAGACACTGCTTTAAGTACCTTTAAAGTAATAGTTTCACTATATAGTATAGTGTTAGTTTTACAGTTATTATTCTATCTTTGTCTTTCTTGTTCCACAAGATTTCTGTTCGATTTAACACATAGGAAATTTTCACAGAGTTTCCTTATAGATTTGCAAAAGTTTCTAGAGGTGTTAGGTGTCTTAATATATATGGGGTGTTTATCTCTCTTCCTTCTATGTTTTAAGACTTTTTGTTCCAATCCGTCGACCATTTAATTTACAACCATCTTTTGAATCCGTTATTTATGTAGTTTAACACAACATTATCGAAAGATTACGTGGAGCCAAAGTTGGAGAATAACAGGAACTGAATTTTATTCCTGTTGATGAAACTTTTCAGGACGACGAAGAACAACCAAAGAAATTAGATAAAATTTACTTTCCTCTTATTATAAGAAAAAACACAGAAAGAGAAACTGTTTCAAGAAATTTCTCTCTACTATTACCATCTCATTTTTT
>JAZBHA010000761.1:29096-44025 GCA_037464855.1 Iselma pallidipennis
GAACACATTGGAGTGCACGGGAGCGAAAAGATCGTTTAGAGTTGTCCGGGCGAACGCAGCTAGAGTATGACAGTTTTTTCCCAAAAAAAAAAACACCTACATGTTAAAGTATTTCAATTTTTAGTTACTAATTGATCTCAACATTGTTATTATTTACTGGAAATCGGGATATTTTGATGGAAAATGGTTATATTCTTCCAGACAGGTGGAGTTGAGATTGACCCATTCTGCGTCCGATTTTTGACAACTCGTTTTTTGACAGTTTTTATAGGTTATGTTTATTTACATGAGTTCGGTGTAAAAGTTTCTTGTAAATTAGTGATTTTAAGGCAAAAAAAAGTGTAAAAGTAGCTTTTATTATCATTTTATGTGGAATAGATAACCGACAATGGATGTAACTAATGAGAGTAGGTTGAATTCTTGCTTTCTTTTAAATTACAAATATTTGAGGTTATGTGGTTGTTGTTTTTCCAGATTTCGAACAAATTCTACCAGAAATCAAGGGATTTATCAAAAATTCCACATTTTTATCAATTGATTGTGAATTTAGTGGTTTAAATTTAGTATCCGAGATCAATCCATATGATACAATTAAACAATATTATGAGAAAATCCGACGAAATTGTCGTGATTTCTTAATCATACAATATGGTTTGAGTATATTTAAATATAATGAAATTGATAAGAGATTTGATACGAAAACGTACAATTTTTATATATTTCGACGACCAATCAATAATAATATACCAGATCAACGGTTTCTATGTCAAACATCTAGTATTAATTTTCTAACACAACAAGGTTTCGATTTTAATAAACTATTCCGATTTGGTGAGTTTTATCAATTATCAATATTAAAAGTGATATAATTCAATAATGAATACAATTGTAGGAATTCCATATTTGAATTGTATGGAAGAGACAACATATCGTGAAAATTTGGAAAAGAAAAAACTACAATTACAACAAAACCAACAAACACCTAGTGAAACTATCCCAATACCGGATGATTCTAAACCATTCATTGACGATATTTTGTAAGAAATCCTATATAAATCTAACGAAACCATTTAGAATTGTGGTAAAAATTTCCAGGAGTACATTGGACGACTTCCAGAAAAATGATGAACTACAAGAATTAACTCTACCGAAATGTAATGCATTTCTGCGACGTCTCACCTATCAAGTTGGTCGTGAACGATACGGTGATTGTGTGCATTTTCAAACGAAAAAACTGAGTGGTAATGATCGTGCTGTTGTGGTAACGAAATTTAAAAATCAACAAGAATTGGAGTGTCTTGAAAATCAACTAATTGACGATGAATTGAAGTTATTCGATAATTCGATTGGATTTGCTAAAGTTCTACGAATCATCATTGAATCGGTATTGATTTTATTTATTGATTTGTTGATTGTTTATTGATTTTTTTGGTTGATTTTCAGCAAAAATTGGTCGTTGGTCATAATTTGTGTCTAGATCTTCTACATACTGTCGATAAGTTTCTAACACCATTACCACAAGATTATAATGAATTCAAAGATTGCGTCCATTCATTATTACCAAAGTATTGCTTTTATATTCATCGTTTTAGTGGATTTCTCTAAAAGAGAATTTTAGTGTTTTAGATACGAAATTCCTGGCAAATTCTGATATATTTAAAGATATAATAACATCGACAATATTGAAAGATTTATTAGAAACCATCCAAAAGGAACCATTTAAATTACCGAAAATTCATAGTGATTCATATCAATTGAATGATGATAAAGAACATGAAGCTGGTTATGATGCTTATATAACCGGTTTTTGTTTCTTATCAATGTGGTATTATTTAGGTACATCCCACAAATTAATCGATAATGATGAAATTTTTATGAATTTCGAATTACTTGAACCATATAGAAATCGTATCTATTTAGCAAGATTGCGTGATAATCAATTTATTCATTTTGGTGGTGATGATCGTAAGTATTTCTCTAGTTAATTAAAATTTTTCTATTTTTAATTGGTGGTGTAATTGTGTGTTCTTTTCTCTAGCAAATCCATCACGTGATCATGTATTTTATCTAACATTTCCGAAAGACTGGAAATTGGCGAATATAATGGAATTATTTACACCATTTGGTAATGTTTTCGTTGCATGGTTAAATGAAACATCCGCATATGTGTGTTTATATAAAAAAGAATATTCTAGTAGTGTTTTAAAGACGTTATCAACGAATGATACGTATAGTATTAAGTCGTATCAATGTAGACAAGATGAATTGAATGGTGTCCGGACTATAGAGACAACAACAACATCAAGGAAACGAGTAATTGACGATAGTCCAGAATCGAGCTGTAAAAAATTAAAGGTTGACTCTACAAAAACAACAACAACAACAGGCAAACAATTGATTAAAGATACACCAAAATCGAATTGTAAAAAATCAAAAACCACCAAACAAAAGAAACAACAAGTATTTGATGAAAATGATGTATGGGAATAAAAAATTCTTGAAAACAGTAAATACAAAGTTGTTTTACTTCTAAAATTAGTTCGACTGTCATCACATAGATGGCGCTAGTTGAAGTGTCGAATTGTGTTAAGCTTCGTTTACATTTATAGATGCGTTTTAAGAGTGGGTATACACTAGATTTTTATCGTTATTACAGAAAATTAGGAATAATGTAACTTATCCAGTAAAATAGAACAAGAAGAATCTGATTTTTTTCAATTGTTTATTTATATTGACTTGGCCTTATCAGTATTTCTGTAATTTATGGAAATTTTCAAAATATGGAGACAAAAACAGTGTTTGGATCGATAAATTTGGAGAAATTTAAAAATACGCGCCTTTTCTGTTCCAGTCAAATGACTGAAGGTCACTATAGGTGTTTATCTCTGGTTTTATCATCAAACGTCTTGATCCTTTAATTCGCTCCTAATCATTATAAAACCTATTCCGTTATCTTTCTCTCTCTCATATACTGTATAACAGTTTTATATGAGCAACTCCAAATTCCAAATGCCTTTCAGTCAGTCACTGCCATTTACTTACCCTCCCCTCCCCCGCCCCGACTGCCACGACAAACAAGCAAATGAAACCGGCCGAAACCGTTCTGTATAAAGTCTTCGACCTGGATGGCATTTCTCACACATACATACACACACACACACACACAAGCATACATGTATAGACAGTGGGGTCCGTTGTATTGCTGGTGTGGGTAGTGGAGTAGTGAGCGTGTTTGCTTGTTGGGCGAAGTGAAGGGGCGAATTGTGTTTCATCGGCCATCATCACCACCACCATCACCATCAAGATTGCACTGATCGTTGCACCCACGACAAAAAACAATTGCGAATCGTCGTTCCAGTGAAGTGCATATCAGTTTTGTGCAATAGATGCAAATTTTATTGGCAAATCAATAATTTATCACATCGATAAACGATAACAATTAAGTGACAGGTAATTATTTTGTGTAAATCTTGATAGATTTTATAGAGAAACTTGTGATTTTTTTCTAATAATAATCACATGTAAATTGATCGAATTGAGGTTATGTTCTGTTGTGTGCTTATTGTTTATAATAATAATAATACTAATACTAGTTTAGATCCGGTTCCGGGTAACAATATGGTAATTTTGCAATTACTACGTAAAGAAAAAACCATTGTATGTAGATTTTTTTTGTCTTATCTATATTGTTTTTGACGCCTATTCTTATGATAATACCCAGAAAAAAAAATAAGAAGGGAATTAACCTTCAACCCTGATAAATAATCGATATAATTAAAGAAACAGAGTTGCTAAATATAAGAAAATCAGGGGCTGATACAGAATTTTTCTAGAATAATTTCGAATTTTTTTTTTTTACTTCACTACAGTTACTACAGTAACAAGAAGCAAAAAAAAAGGAAATAAATTTAGGTTATACTGGTACGTTTGTTGTATGGATCGGGTGAAATCTTTGAGAAAGTCTTCAACTAATTATATTTAAGATTTTTATGATTATTATTACTTTTTTTCTACTCTATTCCTATCGTTAATTAGAGAATTTTATCAAATTGCAGTTATAAATAATACACATTAAATTATTTATTATGTTGAAATATTATTTATGAGATTAATGAAATCTCGTGTGTACGTGTTGTATTTGATAAAAAATTATTTTCTTGAACTGATAACTGATAACAAAGTTATGCAAACTATTGTTACGCCACTGGTGCCTTAATTTTTTTCTTTCTCCAATAAGACAGTAGTTCGAATTTCGTGTACCGGAAACTAGCAATTGTTTTCAAAACAGTCGAACATTATCATGTCATTCGTTTTTCTTTTGTTCATGATTTTGTTTTTTCCCCCTCAAAACAAATAAAAAAATAAACGACAAGTTCTAGGCCAACTATGATAATCATTATTATAATCGAAATATGATCAGAATGGATGCAATAATAATAATAATAATAATAATAATAATAATGACCTCGACGACACGCATTTCAGTTGTTTTTATTTTCGCCAACTATCTATTTTTGAAGACAGAAATTTTAAATATTTTTCTATGATTTCATTATTTTTTTTCGGTGAAACAAGGGGCCAAAGAGTGGGACAAACAGTAGATGGTTAGGGTTGGGCGATATTGGAATTCCGATATCGATATTTCGATGTTCGACAATATCGATACTTATTGATATATCGATAATTATCGATTATTCGATGTATCGATATTCTTGGAGATCGCTCGCTCCCAATCCTAGTAGATATAATTTAATCGAATGATTGCGGTTTATCTTGTAATTCTAAACTTGTCTTTTTATTTTATTTTACAGATTTCTCTTGTCATCGACAATAATAATAATAGTAACAGTGATAAGACGAAAAGTAAAAAATTGGTGGAGAAAATGCTTCGAGTCCATAGTAACACGAAATTAGAAGGTTTTACCGAATACGAAGAAGAGGCAATTCTATTCGATTCAGATGATCCGGACTTTGTTGATAATACACCATTAACAACGAATGTGCCAATTATTTTCGCAACAGGTAAATATTATCACAACAACAATAACAATTGTACCTACACGTGTTGCTATGTTTTATCAATAATAATTAAGTAGAATATCGGAGAAAAAAAATACAATTAAAGGCACGTGAAATATTAATTTATAGCAAAAAAAAATGATAACACTTAATTTTAGAGTGTTACTTAACTTATAAAGACTAGACTGCCTTTTATATTATTTGACTGAACTTTAGCCGAAAAAAATCGAGTGAAATATCAGTGGTCAATACGTGATTATTTTGATTCTTATATGTTATAATTATTATTATCATTGGAAATTGGCTAGAAAAGTGGTGGAAAATCGTAGTAAAATCTCGATAAAAGTCAGTCAACTTTTGAAGGTGAAAATTCTAAGGAAATCTGGCGCTTTTACCGTATGTCCAACCCTATTCCAGGTCAAATTAGAGTCGTACTTTATTTGACATTTATTGTTGACATTTCGTGTGTTTAGGAGGTTAGAATATCGATTGTTAAATCATTGACAATTGGATAAGAGGTAATCTACATTACCGACCCTAATCAACTTTGACCTGAACTATCGTTGTACACTCGGTATTGTTTGCAAATTATATTATAATACTTTTCTTGTGTTGCTTTTCCTGTTATCAAACTTATGGTTACAAATTATCACGTGATTACAGTAATTATCTCAATGGTAAAGGTTAATTTCTTATTAAATATGTATAGTATAAATGTATGTGTATGTGTGTGTATGTTCTATATTTCCTCATAGTTATATGTTTAGGGCTATGTTGTCCAATAAAATTAATAACCTTGGGAAACTTTTCAAAAATTCCAAAAGTAAATACAAAATCTCGTGACTATTACATCCGTACAGTAGGTACAGATACAGATCATCTATACGTGGTATTTTTTGGTATTTTTGTATCCACCAAACCAAAAATAAAATTGTCTTTGAACCTAAAAACAACCACAATAACAACAACAATAAATGGCGCCTTTTTGCTTTTGTATGTCGATCAAAAGTCACCTAGATACGCTAAAAATAATTACACCTTTCTTTTGTTGTTGATTTGAATAAATATAGCAACTACTCTTCTATCTAGTCTATTCTTTAATTATTCTATCCTTGTCACTCGTTTGAAATAATTATATTATAAATAACACATAAGCCTTGACTAGGTCAGTCTAGTGCAATCGTAATAATAAATTAGCAGAAATTGCAAAAATTTATAATCTGATGATAAGGAAGATTAATTATTCATTTATTATTTGTTGTCGAAAAAAATATTGCACTTTATGGCATTTTTTCGTTTTCGATTTAAAATAAAAAATATAACGCAATCAATTTACATTATTAATTTCAACTTTGTACTGTTATTATCACTATTATTATTATTTATTATGGAATGTTGAAAAAAAAACTTTTCCTACACACCCCGTATAATTTTTTGTGCACCGCCACCTTCGATCGGTGTTTGGTTTCGTTGCAGCGTAGGTGGCGGTGGTGGTGGGACTAGTGATGGTAGTGGAGGAGGGCCGTATCCATGACGTCACTACATTCAATGACGACATAATTATATGAACGTATAGACGAGGTCGTGGAATTTCAGTTTAATAATCACAGTTGCTGTGTGTGGTTGTTTGAATTTCAATTGTCTTTTTACAACAATTTCAAGAAACAAAAACAATCTATCTCCTTCTAATTGTATTATTTATAATAATAATTATTATTATTGGAACACCCTTGGAGGGGTAGTTTTTCATTTGTGGATTATCTATTTCTCTATCAAGAATTTCGTCGAAAAATTGTAAGTTTTACCATCAATTTTTTTAGTTTTATTATTATTATTATTATTATTATTATTATTATTATTATTATTGATAATTTCGCAATTGTATGTTGTTGTTGTTGTTGTTGTTATTTTACGTAAAGAGAGAACTTTCTCAATAATTATAAAAAATCTAGGACGTAAATCTCGATGTTCGATGTTCATTTGTTTAGGTAACGGTCAATTGTTTTCTAATACATATTTATCAATAATCACAGGTGACTAGATGTTTAAGGGGGTTTTTTCGATACTAATTAATAAAACTAATGTTTGCATAGCCAACTTGAGTCTTTTTCATGGAATTCATTCATTAAAATTACAGGTTTTTTCTTGAATTAAAATTCCAATTCAAAAATTCCAACTAAAAATTTAATGACTTCTTGAAATTGTTTTTATGTCTCTATCTAGTATATGTATGTATGTATGTAAAATGTACATATGTGTAAATAGTTTTGTGTTAAATACATGAAAAATATCGACATTCCATAGGTTGGTTTTATTATCGAAGATCATTGTCCAGAATTAGAAAAGAAGGTCGAATTTTCTATTATTTTTCTACTTAGTTTTTTATAAATAAAACTTTAACGACGACAAAAACAGAAATTCCAAAAAAAGATCTGGAAATTTTGTTTTCTAACAACAACAATAATAATAATAATAATAATAAGAGGTTATTGTATCAATAATTCAGCGACAAATACGCATTGATTGTTGATTAAAATACTTCTATTAATGGTTTTTTTCGTAATAATTGCGTCATTCATGAAATTCTATGAATAAATTTTTTACATACATATGGATAATCTACCTATCACCTATTATTATCATTATTATTATTATTATTAGTATTTGTTATTGATTGACCCATTTTGTACCTAAATACACCAGAGATTTAGGTTGTAATCGTAGTAGGCGACGACGACGATGCGTAGATTTTCATACATTATAGAATCACACATGCAATGAATGATAGAGAAAAAACAAAAAAAAAAAATAGAGTGAAGAAAACAAAAACGAATCGATATTATCACGTGAAATTCCGTGATTTTTTTGCCCTACGTCTCGAAATTATTACTACGTTGTTTTAATTTATCAAATCACAGTCTCTGTCTGTGTTGTCTGTGATTTCCCCAATGACACTATTCTCTCTATATCTATCTTTTTCTTTGATAAAAGATAGAGTATAATATGTATTCACATTGATCTCTGTTAATGGTCCAATTAACGCCAATATGATTATTCATTTGTTTAACTGATAATAGACGATTCATTTTTGTTTATTGAAACAATTTATAAACGTTTTTTTCTGTCGTTTTAAAAAAGCCTTTTTATTAGATTTTATTGTTAGCGATGGAGGAGGGTATGTATTGATTACACAATCATATTGTACCTTGCACTTTTATTGTTTTAATTCCGGTCTATATTTTGCAATAATTTGTTTATCAAACCAACACACACACACACACACAAGAAAATGACAATAATGCTTTGTAGAATTTAGGTAAATGGGTTATTTGTGTGTGATTTTTGTTATTAAAAAAAAAGTTTCCCAATATAGGTTTTCCCCCAAATAAAATAAAATTGGCATCGTGTTTAATAATAATGGCGTCGCGACGACGGCATCTCTTTCCACCCATCTCTCCCCCGCCCAGACATTACGGAAAGGTTTTATATTAGTAGTATAAGGGTCGATAAACTTTTGGTTTTCTCGTAAAAAAATCTACGTCTAATTTTTTTTTTTTTTGAAATTAATTCCAAATAAATAATTGGAAAATTAGTATAGAAAATGATAGAATATTAGGAGAAAAAAAGTAAATGTGTTCACGTGGCTATATCGTGATAATTGACGGTAATTCCAGTCAAGAGTAGAAAAACATAGAGGATGATTACATATTGTTATCATCTAGCGTCATGATTATGGTTTTTTTTTGTATGTAGGATGAAGAAATCAAAAGTTACAAAATTATAATGCAATATTGATAGTATTTTTGTATAAAACATATTGAATAAAAATCTGTTTTTTTTTGTCTGTTTCAGTCCGAAGAAATATGTCGATTGCTAGTGTCCATCCGGCAGAGATCCATTCTAATCACAGGTAATTTTCTGGTTTTGTTTTTTATTTTGAAAATTTTTCCTTATGGAAAAATCAAATGTTTACTTGGAGATTTGTTGTTGTTGGTTTTTGCGTCAAATATCTCCCGTTGTTGTGTTTTATTTTTTCGGTGACTCTCTAGACAACGACGTCAATCGCCCGTCTAGGGACAATAATCTCTCTTTCTCATGTCGGAGAGAAAATAAACAAACAACAACAACAACAACACAAGATCATGTGGCGCCTGTTTTTGCCGTGATTTCTGTGGAATTTTTTTTAATCATAATTTATATATTTTTTTCATTGTCGTCGTTTCAGTTCTTTGACAACATTGAGTCATAGTCTGGAAGATATCACAACAACACCAACATCCAGTTGGAGTCCAAGTCCATTACCCCATCATCTACACCATCACCACAACCATCACCATCATCACTACTACAATCAACAACAAGATCATGTCTTAACAATCGAAGAATTACGTCTACAGATGACAACGTGTTTTACATGTGGTGTATCATGGAATGATAAGCATGTATCATTGGATTGTTCCGAATGTGGTGGTTATGCATTGGAACGTCCATGTATTGAATGTGACGGTGTATGTGGTACGATTTGGAAACGGGATCTTTCTATGGTAAATTGTTGTTTATATCGATCGATAATGTCACAGATTATTATTGGATTTTTATTTATAGAGTCATGCTAGTAGTAAAGCCCGTTGGCAAGGGGAATGCTCTTTAAAACCGGCACAACAATCAACATCAACAACAAAGACTGATGACAACAATTTGAGTACTGCTGATAAAACTTCACATGAATTAGCCGCCAAATTGGAGAAATTAAGTGCCAATAGTTCATGACGTCATTATACAATTTAACCAAAAAGAAAAAGTAAAATTTCCCGAATTTCTTATTGAATAATAATAATACTAACTAACATATAGAGAGGTTGCGTTAAAAAATATTTTCTCTTTTCTTAAAAAAAAACACAAAAAATTATTAATCTCTATTTAAATCAAATCAAAACAATACATCACCCAATATTTATTTTGTCGTCATTTCTTGTTAGGAGGAAAAACCAAAATTTTAATCTTACACACAATTGGGTTGTTTTATATTAAAGCCGACAATTTGTGTATTTTCATATACTTATCGTATAAATTATATATATTTTTGGTCTTGTTTGTCTTCTCTCCTCCATCTCTTGGGGAGATTTTTCTCTACTAGCTTCGTCTCTTTCTAGAAGAGAAAGATAGGAAAAGTTAGTATGAGAAAAATCGCCGTCTGTGTGTTGTCTAGAGAGAGACACCTTTATTCTTGTAACGGGGAAATTCCAGTAGTTTTGTAATTATTACAGTTTTTTCTGTTTTTTTTTTGTTTCGTTTAGGCAAATTGAAAAATTATCTCTATTTAGGAAAAAATTGTTGATATTATTATATCGGAATTTCATATTTTTTGTAAAATTGTGACTGAAGAGAAATTGTGTTTTAATTTAAATTAAATAAATCAAATTATTTAAACAAAAAACCAAAATTCTTTTCTCATATCCGTTTACAATCAATCTTTACATTAATATTAACTGCAGCTAATTGTGTAACGAAAAATTTAAAAATATACGGAATTTGGATTTCTTCAATATTCTGCCCATTGCCACATAAACGACAATATTCTTTCGATTCAATTAAATGGGACTCGTCCGAATATCGTGTAATAAGCGTCATCGGACCCAACAGAGTCTGACAAGATGTACAGATGAAAGCCTGGAAGAAAACAAAAAGACTATCACTAATCCGATTACTTATTGTAATCTGAACTCCTGCTAATCCGAACATAACTTCTCCCCCTAACGGATTAGCGGGGGTCTAGTCACTACTAAAATATAGGAGAAAATTACCGTCACTTTGTCGGAATTATGGAAGAGCCGGTCTTGTAACAGAAACGATGCCCCATGACTGATCAATGAATCCCGTTCCATTTCACCAAAACGTACACCACCACCACGTCGTCGACCCTTCAATGGTTGTCGTGTTAAAATATCAATAGGTCCAGTCGACCGGACTTGCCATTTATCCGATACCATATGCCTCAACCGTTGATAATGGACAATACCAAAGAAGATATCAACAGTCATTTCACGCCCATCAATCCCCGAATACATATTCTCCGTACCATAATAATTATAACCACCGATTTGTAGACATTTACCAAAAAAATCAATAGCACGATCATTTTCATCAAATTTAAATGGTGTAGCATCATGGACTAGACCATGAATAGCTGCGGATTTACCAGCCATCAATTCAATCATCATAGCAATGGTCATACGTGATGGGAAACCATGTGGATTGAAAACAATATCTGGTATTAGACCGGTTTCGGTGAATGGTAGATCTTCTTGTTGCCATAATTGTGAACAGATACCTTTCTGACCGGCACGACTAGCAAATTTATCACCAACACTCGGTCTACGTGGTATCCGAAATGTTAAACAAACCACTTTCGGTTGTGCCACATCAAAACTACCACACAAACGGATATTATCAATAATTGCATCTTCTTTACCATGGAAATAATTCACAACGTATTGTCCTGCATCAGTATCAAAATAACAATAATATGGTTCAGTGATTTTGACTTGTCGACCAATATATGGTAAACCATCATTATCTAAATATTTAAATAATCCATTATTATTGGGATCACGATGGAAATATGAATCTTTATGTTTAAGTTCAATAAATTCCGATTTATAAATACAACCATCAGCAAAACCACGATCATGGGCAGCTTTATTGATAATCATTGCATCTTCCATATCATATCCAGTATAACTGATAACAGCAACAATTGCATTTGTACCCATTGCAAAATCATCTAAATCAATATTATCATAATGTACCGGTCGAAATAATGGACTTGCCGGTGTTTGTAAACGATACAATTTCGTCTCAGATTGTATATTATATGTATGACATGGTGTACCCATTGTTTGTTTACCCATTTGACATTGGTACATATTACGTGGTGATTGATTACAATCCGGTAATGGTATCAATTTAGCTAAATTTGATAAAAAGGCAGTTTTATTTAATTCCATATGTGTGGTGGTACCTGGATAGAATTCATTGGAATCCACACAAATATCTAAATAGATCTGTTCAAATGTACCGATTAATTCCAATTTTTTCAATGTTAAATTCATAACAGGACGCATCATACGTGCCGGTCCTGTAAATAAATACAATCCCGGTAATTGTGTCTGGACTTTTTTCTTACGTATCCATACAATCTCCATACAATCCGGTACCAATTTATTATCACATTTATATTCACGTAATCGATCAATTAATGCTTGAGTCATATCTTCATCGGCCATATAACCAATGATACGACCATCTAATACTACAACATATGATTGTTGGTAATTAATCCACCAATTACTAGGTTCAGTCATGCCTAAAAGTGCCAGGACATGTGGTATATTCTTCAATAATTGTCTATCAACCACATCAGTAATAATACAATCCATAGTTAGATGGTTTAATAGTCCACAAGGTGCCCCATCTGGAGTATGTACCGGACAGATAAAACCCCATGCATCTGGTAGTAATCGTCGGACATCAGTGGTACGCATCTCTTGAAAGAAACTACCACGATGGGCGGCACGAAAATGTGACATATAACGCATCCGATTGATATTTTCACATAGTATTGTCAGACCAGTATTTTGCATTAAACCCAAACTAGTGGCACTATGTAAATTACCAGTTGCAAAGAAATTTTCCATACCAGCCTCGAGAGTTTCACAACGTTTCGCTATCTTTAAAATATCACTCTGAGTGATTGGTTTTTCAGATAGTTGACCAGTAAAATGTTTCAATGTATTTCTCTTGAAATTAAATAGCCATTGTTGTAAACGTTCTTTGATCGATTGTAAATATAAATGACCACCCAATAAAACTTCTTGCATCATCACCGAATCTGCACCTTCCACTTTAATTTTATCATTAACTAATTGAAACAATTTCTGGGTCATTAATACCAATAAATTGAATTTATCCTCATTATCATCTAGATGGATTAAAATATAATTTTTGATCAAAAATTCAGCAACTTCACGATTACTTTTATGTTCTGGCAGTTCTTGTTGGAATTTAATACGAAACATTCCACCCAAATAATTACAACATTCCGTACGTGTACGTAAATTTTCCGTAAATAGATTCAATAACATATTCTGTATTAAATCTTTATAATGTGAATTATCTTCATAACCTTTCGTTAATTTCTCATAAATATAATAATCACAATAATCACATAAACATTTCATTATCAACATTAATGGGACATAATATGGGATTTGTTTACAACCAAACATTAATTTCATACTACCATCAGTAACAAAATGTAAAATATTTGTCTACAATCATTGATTAATTAATAATTAAATCAATTAATTGAATTAAATTACAAAAAACTTACACAATTCGTTTGATCTTCACTAACACATCTGATCGAAATACCATATTCGGAGAATAGTTGACCTTTCTGTTTCCAACTAGAACGTTTTATAGCAATTGGATAATTGCGTCTAGTCATTAATAACATTCGGACTAAACGTTCGTGACCTTTTACAATAAAATAACCACCCCATTCGTTTTCATGTTCTTTATGTTGGACTAGTTGTTGTGGGGACATTTTTTCCAAATGACACCTATTCGACTATTATTTAATTAAACACTAATACTAATAATAATGATAATAGTAAGACTTACTTTGACCATTATTGGTATTTGTCCCATATCTTTCTCAAAACTTTGTTGTTCCACATCATTAATAAACCATTGTATTTTTACCAGTAAACGTCCTTTATATGTTGCAGCACGTTGACGACATTCAGTTGGATAGATTCTCATATTTTTTATACCAACATGTCCCATTGGTACTTGTGGATATAATAGATTTACATCAATTATTCGAACCATAATACGGTTATCATTCACTAAAAATTCTATCGGTAGAAGATTATCAATTGCTTGTTTTAAACCATTATTTGTCATATAATTAAAACTTGATACATGTGGTTGGCCTAATTGTTGTAATAACTGGAAATTTTTAGGAAAAAAACACAAAAATAAAACGTACATAACCTCAAAAAATTTCTATTCAACTTACAGGATTTTGTTTTTCTGGTGGTTTACCGAAATGTGGATTTGTTAGATTTGATAATACTGGGTCATCTAACATTTTTTCTTAATTAATTTGTGTTTAATTCACGAAAAACTATTTTTCCACTTATAACCTCAAAATCACATGTGCTCTTCTCGGAAAGAATGACAGAAAGCGACAGCTGCCGGTAAGAATTGACAGTGGGGTGAAATACCATTGAGAAGCCAACGTGTGGGAGAGTAACCAGAGAAGAGAATATTTTTTTTGTCTCACCTTGTGAGCTAACATAACAAAGCGCATGCGTCGAAATAACGTCCTAGCGTTTCCACTTATAAAAACTTGCGCATAAGCATGAAACCTTTCAAGGAAGGAAAGAAGATATGTCTTTCCTTTACCTCGATCTTGGGTCTTCGGTTTCACCCCACTGAGAATTGAAGATCACTAGCGCCTCTATTATTGACCAAATAAACTAAACTAGAAACGCGGGAAAATTAAACTTGCTACAAATACTATCTACAAAAAAGACGATAATTACACTTATTTTACTTAAATACTCACGATTATAATTTAAAATAAGATATGGGTATACAACTGTTCGTAATATATATATACAGGGTGACTGGCAAATGGTTTACATAAATTTAACCACGTATAGGGCCCATAAAATGAAGCCGAGTTTCATTATACAATAGGGGGTCGAAATGGCCCCGGTTTCGAGAAAAAAGGCATTGAAAATTGGGACAACAGTTGGCGAGCAGCTGGAATAGAACAAAATTGCAAGCGGAGCCAGACTGAGATACCGCAGAAATTTGCTGATTGATAAGCACATTT
>JAZBHA010000762.1:0-18138 GCA_037464855.1 Iselma pallidipennis
TCGGCGAGTTTTTAAAATTTTAGACTCGTACTCGCCGAGTCCTAAAAACCCGAGTTTCCAGAAACCCTACTCAAAACACATACCTCAAAGTTGTTACATATATTTTTGATAATAACAGTGCTTTTAAGTTGACATATTTTAAAATTCAATAATTTCAATAATAATTGAGTGCGTGGATTAGATACTTGGATTTGGTGTGTCTGTTAGACCGCGTATTAAATTCATACTGATCTCTAATTGTCGGATACATGGTCCACATCCGTTAAAAAATCCGTACCTACGTCTAAAACCTGTTAAATATAAAAGAATTGTTTCTATTGTAATCTAACAATGGAAAATAAAAACGTTGGAAACTATAAAAAATGATTAATTTATCATAAACTGTTTATTAATTGTTGACTTATTATTCATTTTAAGTGCTATTTTGATATATTCAACCAATCAATGTACAATCTACATAAATAGTTAATGCAAATAAATTGCAATTATTAAAAGCATTTGTGGAAGTTTTTATAACTGACAATTTATACATTTTGTCATAGTGTAAGGGTCAAACAGTGCCGTAACAAACATTATCGGCCCGATCGCAAAGTTTCTTGAATAGGCTCCATTTAGATATTCTTAAGGGCCTGTTTGTATGTGGTATGAATGAGACGTATAAGAAAGTTTTTTTACTGATACAGGGAGTATATTGACTTAAGGCAGGGATGCACAAATTTGTTAAGACCAAGGGCCACAGAGATTCACTGTGACTTATCGGATGGCCGCCAAAAACACCATGAAATTATGTATCATATACGCGGTGCAATTCAAACGCAACTCTTCATCTTCATCTTCAGTTTCTTAAGTGTTTGTTTGCTCCGCCCAGCAAGCTTAAGCTGGACATTGAAATTAAATATAAACACAATTACCCGCATATATCTATCCTTGTTCCTATTGCAAATTTATAAATATATCTGTCCGTTACTAACTGTAAGTGAACTTATCTACTATTGGTCGAGTTTGTCAGCTGTAAATATGTAGGTGAGGAAAAGATGAAGATGAAGATGTGGATTTTCGTTTGAATTAATTTTAACCGTCAAGCACCTCCTTAGAGATAAAGATGAAGATGAAGATGTGCGTTTGAATTGCACCGATTGTCTATTAATTATTAATTACTATTTAAAAACAAACATATAAAAATAATTGCATATCAGAAAAATATTTTTTTAAAATTTCTTGTACAAATACAAACATTTTTTCGATTGTGTTGAAATAAAACACGGTAAAGTGGACCTCCAACAAATCAACGGAGGGCTGCGGTCTGTGCATCCAGGACTAATTTTATTAAGCTTGTCTAGGTATATTAAGGCTCATTTCAGACCAAACGAATCTGAATCAATCAAAATCATATATAGAAGCACGACCCTGCTATTATCAAATTCCGAGGGAGCTAATCTCCCATTTTCATCATAATTGAAGCATAAAAAGTAAAGCAAGACGGATCTGTAGGAGTAATTGTTCCGGCCCTGGAGTCAAACTAACAGATAACCTTGCATGATAAGTCTATATAAATGCATTATCTCTATTTATGAAATGTATTCAGTAAACAGAAACATATTACATACAATACATGAACTTATAGTGAAAACATGAGTTTTTGGATAGAATTCTATGTCACTTTCGCTGCACTTATTTTAGTAATTTTTTGGTGGAACTATGTAAGTGAAAAAGGAAAATTCTATAAGAAATTAATAAGTCCTCCAGGATTACCATTTCTAGGCAATGCGCTAGAAATTCAAAATCCAAAGAGTAAGTAGTCTTTATTGAATTGAAACTGTATTTATTGAAAAAAATATATATTTCGGAAATTTCTAGCACTGTTAGATGTCCTACTGAAATATATGCAAGATTATGGCGGTATTGTTAAAGTAAATATTGGTCCTATCCGTAAACTTATCGTAATTACAGATTATCGATTGGTTGAACTTGTATTAGGTAGTACGAAAGTTTTAAATAAATCGAAAGAATACACATATTTTCACAATTGGCTAGGAACTGGTTTATTAACCAGTGAAGGTTAATTATTATAATAGAAATGTTTATAATAAATTTGAATTTTTAATTTTAACTTGTTTGTGCAAACAGAGACAAAATGGAAAAAACATCGTCGTATAATAACACCAGCTTTTCATTTTAAAATTCTAGAACAGTTTATTGATATTTTTGAAACAACTGGTAATATATTATTGGAGAAATTTGAAGAAAACTTGGGTGAAAATGTTGATATATATCCATTAATTACTTTATATACGCTGGATATAATTTGTGGTAAATCTTTAAAATATTTTTGAAGACGTTATTCTAAACTATAAATTTTAATTTTCAATCAAAGAAACTGCAATGGGCGTCTCCATTGATGCACAAAACAACAAAAATTCAGATTATGTCTGGAGTGTAAAACAAATGAGTCGAATCACCGTTGAACGAGCTGTATCGCCAATTGAAATGTATGACATTTTATATAAATTTACAAAAAATCATTCACTGGAGAAAAAAGCACTGAATGTCCTACATCAATACAGTTTAAACGTTATAAAACAGCGAAAAATGGAAAAAGAAAGCATGAAAGCTGACAATATTGATAATGATAGTAGCATTGGCGCAAAGAGAAAACAACCATTTCTTGATTTATTATTAGATGCAACAATCGATGGCCGTCCATTAACTGACACAGAAATCCGTGAAGAAGTTGATACATTTATGTTTGAAGGACATGATACTACAGCATCAGCAATTAGTTTTACATTATATTGTTTAGCCAATCATCCTGATGTTCAAGTAATCATAGAGAGGAGTTTCAATCAAATTTCCGAATTAATATAAACGAAATTATTTTCAGACGCGTGTTTATAAGGAACAAATGGACATTTTTGGTAATTTATCCGAGTGTATTGTTAAATATCAAGATTTAATGAATATGAAATATTTAGAACAAGTAATTAAGGAATCTTTGCGATTATATCCATCTGTACCGCTGTTTAGTAGAGAAACTCATCGAGAAATTGAATTTGGTATGGAAAATACAATCAACCCCCGATTCTGCACCCCTATTTGTCTCGATTGAAAGCTGGCGCTAAGGCGGGGATGGCACTTTTGTTCTTAAAGTTTTATAGGCGTTAGGTGCAAGTGGCGCGGAATCGGGGGTTGACTGTATTTGTAAATCGTCCATTCTCGACCAGGATTTGAACCTGGGCTCTCCAATTGCCAATCGGATCATGTACAACAAGTCGACGGTTAAACTGCAAAACCTCGTAACTCGTTTTCTAGAATTTTTTGTCTGTCAATAAAAAAACATCTTATTCATCAATTTTAACACTGATGGACATTTGAATCTATCACGAACTAACTCTACATCTCCTATACAATACGATTTAATACTCATAGTGCTTGTTCAATGGAAGGTACGAAAGAAATGAATATTTTTGTATGAGGTATGACAGCTATGGAAAATTTCGAGTTACGAGGTTTTGCAGTTTAACCGTCGAAGTTTGACATCTGCCTGCAATGAATGTTCGGTTGTAGCTAACAAAACCGCCTTTAGGTCGCTTACTGACAGGCGGAAAAAAACAGCATCATACAAAACATTCTGTATAGCAAATTTAAAAAAAATTGGAGCTATCTGACAGACCAAAACTATGGCTTAAGACAAAATTTTTGTTTGCCAAACAAAAATTTGCCAACCGACAATTGGCAGGCCCAGGTTAAAATCGTGGTCGAGTAAAGCATTCCCTACACCGATGCGACTTTCCGTTGTCGCAACGGCAACAAAAACTTCCTCCCATGTGCCGCTTATGGCAGAAAGTTGTCGTTACCACTGCGACAACGGAAAATTGCAGTGGTGTGGGGAATGCTTAAGGCCTACTTAGCAAGTTAGCAAGTTTCAGTTGATAATTGTTAAGAAGTCTCTATTACGTACCTCATTTTTAGATAATATTAAAATTCCTAAAGGAGTAACTTTACTAATTCCGGTATATGCTATCCATCGTGATTCGAAATATTTCCCAAATCCCAATAAATTTAATCCAAGTCGATTTGATGAAATTGATGGTAAACTACCATATGCTTATATACCATTTAGTGCAGGCCCTAGAAACTGTATTGGTAAACGATTTATGATTATTATTAATTAAAAATTTACTAAAACACTTAAATTAATTTCAGGGCAAAAATTTGCAATGCTGGAAATGAAAAGTACAATTTCGAAAATTATAAGAAACTTCGAATTATTACCAGCTATACCACAACATATACCAGAATTGTCCAGTGAAACTATACTTAAATCAGCCAATGGGATAAGAATTGGCTTGAAGAAAAGGCAGTATGTTGATTAATTTATTTTTAATCAATAAATTGCTTAAAAACTTGTCAAATGTTTATTTTTGGTAAGCGAGAGTGTGTAATGTGTAACACGTGCGGAAAGTACATATAAAAGAAATCGCTTTTTATGAGCCTGTGTAAATTGGGCTGCCGAGGGTGGTCTCCACAAGACAACTTAAGCTTCACGGAACCTGAATCTGGCGAACCCGGTAGGGAAGATATTCTATCTCTCCACCTTCCAACTCTAAAGAGGGAAAAAGCCTGTCTTACACGAACGAAAATACTAGTCGTTTTCTTTCATATGCCCGTAAGTGTATAGAGAGGCCGTTTTAAGAAAAACCAAACCGGCGCATGTTGTAGGCGTGTTCGATACATTTCGGCCAATGGAATTTCGATATTTGCAGCGCGGGCTCGTTTCAGTCCCTCTGCGCATTCGGTGGTTGGTTTTTCTTCAATCGGCCGATCTATACATTTGTCCTCCTAGGCGTGGTTGCAGCTCTCGACTTCGTCTCGCACTTGTTACACACAATAACTCTCCTTGAAGGTAGATGCAGTGGTGGCCAAGGAAATAAGACACGCGCCATAATTCCAGATTATTTGTTAATATCACTTACTATTTGCAAGTAGGTCGGTCGGCAACACATTGAAACATGTCTATAACACTTGTAAATCATTCTGGTAAGGGGGTAGCGCATGCATTCATAAAGTGCATCTAAAATCATTCTGCACGGTTAAGTACTGTTCATGGTGGTGGTGGTCACAAAAATAAAATAGGTGGTTATTTTATTAAATTAATCAGTATATTGGTGGGTGAGTGTCAATGTGAATATTTCAAGGAGAATTGTGTAGATAGAATGATTTTATAATCGAAAAAGATGGGAAAAGCTAAGCACTGCGCCTCTGAACAACAGAAACTAATAATACAGCTAAAAGAACCAAAATTCTCTTTTTTTTCATATTGCACGTACCCTAAATTGTTCGAGATGTATGGTCTTATATAAAGAAATATATTACTTGTATATTAATAAAATCATTTGTTGTTATTTAAATGCAAATTTTTATTATCGCTCTGGAACTGCCTTATTTCTGTGGCCACCACTGTAATAGTGGACTTTACACACACGCCCTATTCTAGCCTGTACAATCTTTCGCGTGGTCTGATACGCGTTCCCAGTCACGCGGTTAAGAATGTGTGGTGGGTGTAAAGTCCACTAAAGATCTGGGTTCAATAAAAGATACTTTTTGGACTTGCATCATCTTTATTCGTAATTACGCCACAATGTTTCGATTGTTATAGTCATAACTTATAACAATCGAACTTTGAAAGTAAAATATTCAGATACTTCAAGCAGAGCCGGCCTGGACAGGGGGTTATTTGGGGAGATTTCCTCCGGGGCCAATGAGTTTTGGAGGCCAAATTGCGTTTGAGGGGTCACCGATAATCTTTTAAAGTTTTTGTTGATCATCAACTGAAGGGATATCTTATTTTCGTGTAAATTACCCCGGGGCCAAGGTAAGCCAGTCCAGACCTGACATTGAGTCTTTAGAATTTAAATAATTTGCTTTTTGAAAAAGTATTTACTGTTTAACTACGGTTCAGTGATACCGTGTATTTAGAGGTATTTATTGTTATTGTATTAGGTATATATAATTAAAATAAAAGTGTTTTGTCCAGTTCTGGAGACAAGTATCTATTTATTATAGTATCGTTATCAAGTGGAAGTTACGACATACTTGTAACAGTTACAAATATCTAAACTCGTTATCATGTAAATAGTTTCCACTTGATAACAATTGTAGATACTCGTAACAATCGACAATTTGTGAGTTAATATGAAAAAAGTTGATCCAAGTTCACGAACAACCTTTTATTAAGAAAAAAACTACTTTGAATTTAACTAAAAAACAACAACAATGCGATTTTCTCCCATAGACGGTAAGTGAGACAAAGTTGTCGTTGCCACTGCTATAACGCAAAATCGCATTGGTGTATGGAAAGCTTTATTCTTTAAACCAGAATTTCGCGCCAATTGCCAGGCATGCGCTTTCTAACGAATCGGTCGCAGTTTTTAGCCACTTCTATTTTCGACTTACTTAACCTCACTTTTTTAACTTTTAACCTCAAAAAAAAATGAACAATGATTCCAACAAGATTTTATAAATTCTCACAAAACCTGTTAAATATCAGACAATTTTCTGTAAGTCCATTCTATAATATTGTAAATTTGCCACAAAATTCAAGTTTTGATATTGATTATTTATGTAATCCGAATAATATATTGGAAATTGAACGGAATATTGCAAATCGTAAAGGTGTTGGTAATATCCGGTTAGTTAATAAATTAAAACAACAATTAGATAATTTAAATTATGACGAACCAAATTATCAAACGATTTATAAACAATTCTATGAGGAATTAATGAAAATTCCCAATAGAACACATCCAAAAGTTGCTAACTATCAAGATGATCCTATTGTTGTACAAGAAATAGGTCAACAACGACAATTTGATGGTAAAATTTATGAATTTCATGAAATTACAAAACGTTTAAAATTACTACGTACTGAACAACTTGGTAATGTAACAGGTAGTCGTAGTTATTATTTATTAGGACAATTGGCACAATTAGAACAAGCCTTAATACGATTTGTTGTTAAAAAATTAATAGAAAACAATTTCAAATTAATATCAGTACCAGATATTTTACCAAGAGAAGTTATTGAAAGATGTGGTATGAATACAAAAGGAACAAGAAATCAAGTTTATAGTTTAGATTCAATATTACATGGACCTGATTTGTGTCTATCTGGAACTTCAGAAATAGCATTAGGTGGATTTTTAATCGATAAAACATTAAAAGACACTGATTTACCGTTAAAACTAGCAGCTATTAGTCGATGTTATCGTGCAGAAGTTTCAAATTTAGCTGAAGAACGGGGCATTTATAGGTAATTTGGTCTTGAATCAAAAAAACTCAATTCTAATCAATTTCCAATTATAGAGTTCATGAGTTTACAAAAGTTGAAATGTTTGTTGTTTCGAAACCGGAACAATCTGATGAAATGTTGGAAGAAATATTAAATATCCAAATAGATTGTTTCCAATCATTAGGATTGTATTTTAAAGTTCTTGATATGCCACCATATGAATTAGGTGCACAAGCTTATCGAAAATACGATATAGAAACATGGTTATATGGTAGGAAGATTTTTGGTGAAATTTCCAGTTGTAGTAATTGTCTGGATTATCAATCAAGACGTTTAGGTATCCAATTTGAATCGAATAATAATGGTTTAAAATATGTTCATACATTGAATGGTACAGCTTGTGCAATTCCAAGATTATTAATTGCTCTAATTGAATTAGGACAAAATCAAAATGGTACAATTTCCATACCGGAAGTATTACGTAATTATATGGGTGGACTTGATGTAATTGGAAAACAGAGAAAAATACCTGAATTGAAATTGGTTAAAAATAAAAAATAGATTTTATGTAAGTTTTGAATTTTATTTGTTAACACCTTACAATCATTTTTATCTATACATACAATAATTTAAATTTTTGTCTTTATTATAATAATAATAATATTGGTAATAATGATAATGATAATAAGAAGGGTTGATTTCTATTTAATTGAATTGGGAAAATAGACTGTACATTTATATACATCTATGTGCTACATCAAATAATGCATAAATTTATGTTTGGCTCTTTTTTTTTATTTTTTGAAATTTCAAAAACTGTGCGGATTTTTAACAACAAAGAAGCAAAATACTTGCGTTTTTTGAATTAACTCTTAATCTTTTTCTTCATAACATGTTTATTTCTATCATAATTAATATAAAAACACTATAAATATATAATGCAAATTGTCTCGTCAAGCATGTTTTAATTAAAATCTATGTCATGATGAATCGATGTCATTTAAAAAGTCTTGATAGATATACGAGATTCACAGCCGAATAATTGCAGTAGAATCAACTGCCATCAGGCTGTTTTTTATTAATTATTTTTATTTTATTTTTTTGATTTGTTTTTTAAATCATTTGACTAGATAAGTCCGGTCGTATTTTTACAAAATACCAATACAGCCATTTCCGCGATACTTTTCTCAATTCTAATTTGGCAATTGTCTCTATTTTTAAATATATAAAAAATAAAATTAAAAATATCTGTAGAATAAATTTTTTTTGTATTAAATTAAACGAAAATTGGTGGACGGAAATTAAAATTGAGCAAAAATCACCAACTTAAATATAAAAAAATTATAAAAAAAAAACTTAAAATTAATTTACTGTACAGATATTCTTTTTTTTTTGTTGTTTTTCTCTTTAATTTCAATTTAGTGGCAGTTTGTGTAACCATTTCTTCTTCCACATCAAGCTCAAAAATTTGTGTCATAATCGGATCTTCGTCTGCCACTATAACCACCATGACTACTACTACCCGGATTATTACCATAATAGGCATTATAATAATAACCATTCCATTCAGATCTCCAACTATCATATAAATTTGACATGCTGTTGTCATGAATTGAACCACCAGAAGATCTCTACAATACGATAGGTATGGAAATTATTATTTTGATTTTATCTTTATTGTTATTATTATGTTTAGCCTTACCTTTTTGGCGAATTTCGGATCATAGCCACGCTCATTCCAGACATCTTCCATATTATAAAGGTCATCAGCACCATAATTATCAAAACCGCCCATATGATTTTTGTTAAGCTCATTCAACATATCTTCAGTTAATGGGATTGGGGCTTTCTTTTTTGCATTCTTCTGTCGATTCACCAACTAGAAGTGAAGCAAAAATTTTTGAATTTAATTTGTGCAAATGTATATATTTCAAGGTGGAATAGAAAAATAATAATAAACACTTACAACTGTAACACCAAATATGATGACGAAAAGTAACGATGCCAAGCCTATAACAATAACGGCAATCGCCCACTGTGGCAATAATACGTTATCTTCCGCATAACCCACAGTTGGATAGACTTGTTTTGGTAAAACTGCAAAGAAATTAATGTGTCATTTTTTGCACTTGTTTCCACGCAATTTAATTGAACGTTAAAAAAAGGAGACAAGACATCATAAAGATAATAACTTTGCTGCTGTACAAATTACATTAAACTCCTGCTAATCCGAATCGTTTAAAGGAAAACCTACATTTTTCTAAAAACTTCTAAATTCTCTTTGGATTTCTTTCAAATATTAGGTTTGTTCCAAAACTATCAGTCCGAAACAGTCAGACGCATGCGCAAATGAATTTCAAAACGCTCAAACTAGGCTATCTGCGCATACCTCTCTTTCTAAAGAGAAGAAACAATGTTTTTCGTTGTTTTTAAAAAGAGATAAGGAACAAGTCAGAAGGGAAAAATCTTACCGTGTCGTTTTTCTACCTTTTATCTCTCTACAAATGGGAGCAAAAGAGACTAGGTATTTTCTTTCCTTACTTTTTAGATAAAAAAGAGAATTAATCAGTTGGATTCAAACGCAACTCTACATTTTTATCTTTACCTTTAAGGAGTTGCTGAGCAGTTGAAATCAATCCAAACGAAATCCACATCTTTTTCTTCATCTTCATCTTCTCTCCACCCATTAACAGCTGACAAACTCGGCCAATAGTAGATAAGTTCACACAGTAAAGGACAGGGATATAATCTTGCAATAACAAGGAACAAGGATAGATATATGATTTAAATGTTCCCCTAAACTTGCTGGGCGGAGCAAACAAATCCCTAAAGAGTGAGGAAGCTTGAATCGAAATTTCCTTACGGATATCCATAAAGAGTGAGAAGAAGATAAAGATAAAGAGTTGCGTTTGAATCTAACTGAATAATGTGAGAAGAGAAGAATGTCTTGTTTCGTCGTACCTTAAAATTTTCATACATGCCGGTATAGCCAAATAAAGGTGTAGTCTTAAAGAGCACGAGAGCAAAAGAAATGACAGATATTGACAATTCCTCTACTTGAGATGTTGTGAATGGTAGTTAGACAATGTAAATACTATAGCAGCTTCTCTATCTTGCAAGACGATAGCAGTGGAAAATGATAAGAGGGGAATGGTATTTCTTATCTCGTTTCGATCCATATATTAGAAATCTCTTGTGCTCTTCAAGACCACGATTTTGATGATAGCCGCACATTATGTGCAAAATACGCCTACCATATCTACTGCTACACTCAATTGTATTCAATCTTCTCGCTAATTCGAAAAATTCGGTACACCAAACGCACCCTCCTAACATTTATTAATTCGGATTATCAGGAGTACAGTTTTTTTTTGTGCCGCCATTCTATCTTATATTATAAATTAGAAACAAAAACCTACCTATAAAGTCGGTGAATTTTGCATCAACAATAAAATGTCCTAAACTTAGATTTCCATCCAACTTTCCAGTTTCATTCAAAGCTTTACCTTCACGATTCGTATTACCGGCAGAATTAAACATCAAAGCATCATCTAAAGCTTCATGGAATAGTTTCTTTAATTCGATTGTATCGATCTGTCGACCCAAATCATTCAATTCAACTAAATAATCAACTAGAACACTACCTTCACTAAAACCATCAATACGAATCTTTTTATACCATTTATTCAAAATATTTGATCGACTATAAACTTGCTCCAACTATAGATCAATTACACAAATAAATTATTCAAGTGATTAATTAATTAATAAATATAATAAATAATAAAGACTTACTTGAATTTGGACTTCATTGGCTAAAATTTGCCATTCTTTTGTATTACGATCAAGTAGTTCTGGTACCCATTTAGCACCACCAACTAATTTAATTGTACCAACTAAATCGCATTCTTTTATACAAATTCCGGGTGTTGTTGGTCGTGATGTTGTTGTTGTTGTAGTAGTGGTAGTTGTTGTTGATGATGTTGTTACACTACTTAAATCATCACTGTCATCTGGTGTTGGACTTGTTGAAGCTGTCCGTGCAGCTTCTAATAATTTCTCAATTGATATTGGTGTAGTTGATGGTGTTGGCCAACCAGTAAATTCAGTTGTTGCCCTAGATGGCCAACCTTTTTGAATGGTTGGTACTGTTACTTTTGATTCTTCATTGAATAATGTCTTTGATGTTGTCAGTCTTGTTGGTGATTTTCGTAGTACATTACCACCACCAGGTCGTGTAGGAAAAACAACTTTAAAAGCTTTATTTGCTGAATTTCTACTAGCAGATGGTGGTTTTGGTGTTGTAGTACTAGTAGTTGTTGTTGTTGTAGCAACAGTTGAAGATTCTTCTAAATTTTTCTTATTGTTAGTGTTACGGAATTTATAACCAGGTGGTAATAAACTTGATGGAACCTCTTCTGGTGTTGTTAAGGGTTTTTCAGTAGTTTTTGGTCGATAACCTGGTGGTAAAAATGCAGAAATATCAACCGGTTTTGCCTGACCTAAGAGATTATCAATTTTTGTTTTTGTTGGTGTTTCTGACTTGTATCCTGGTGGTAATAAGGAACTAATATCACCCACTGGTTTAGCTTTTGCTAAAATTCCTTCAATCAATGATTTTTCAGTTGTGGTAGTTGTTGTCGCTGGTATTTTAGTTTTATATGACTTATAACCTGGTGGTAAAAAGGCAGCAATATCATCCTGTTTTGCTATTTCTAAAACATTTCTAGTTCTATTCTTTGGCTTCTCATCACTTGATGATGATGGTTTATATTCGGGTGGTAGAAGACCACTTAAATTATCACTTTTGATGTTATCAAATAATTTGAATACTTTATCTTTTCCATCTTTAGTTTTATTGATCTGTTGTGATTTAAATTTACTCAAAATATCATCAAGTAATTTCGAACTATCATCATTTTTATTACTTGTTTTATAGCCGGGTGGTAAAAATGCACTAACATCTTGAACAATAATTGCAGTTCTATTTGAAATTTCGTCCTGTTTCGGTGGTTCATCACCTTGTGGTAAATCAATACTAGCTTGAGTGGTAGTAGTAGTTGTGGTAATACTTTTTCTATTGTTTTGATAACGAGGTTTATAGCCAGGTGGTAACAATCCGGATAAATCATCCTGCTTGACAGTATCGAAAATTTTCCGAAATTTGGTTGTTGGTGTTGGTCGTAGATTTGCCGAGAACTTCCTAATAACAACTGGTGGTAATGGTGATTTAGTTGTTGTTGTTGTTGATGTTACACCAACATCAAACATTGTTGTCATATCTACTTTATCCATATTTTCTGTGATTACAGTAAAATTATTAGCATCCCCTTTAAATCCACTAGCTAGTAGACCACTCGATAAATCCGATTGTACTCGATCTAATTTATCAATCAAACTTTCCGTTGATGTTTTTTGTTTTATTGTTGTTGTTGTTATTGGTGGTGATAATGTACTTTCTTCTACATTCTCTTCTTCATCTACTTCGATTTCTTTCTCTTCTTCACTATTTATTGGTTCTTCATTCAACAGCCGAATACGTTCTTCTTGTGATATAATCGATGATGGTAAATATCTAGCTCCAGAGACACTTCGGCTGGTTTGTACAGACGCAACAACAACCCATGTGTCCGTTGAATTTTCATCATTTGGATCAGGCGCGATTGTTGAAGAAATCATCATTCTTTCAGTTACTGGATTTGAAGGTTTAACTGAGGCGATAACTGTATTATTTACTACACTTTTTGTTGTAACAACAGAAACTACTAATTCTGGCTTTCTAGCGATAGTTTCTTTTGATTCATCCTCCTCTTGCTGAAGGCTTGTTGATGGTGTATTGGTTGTAGTTTCATGTTCGTCTGTATGATTATCAATAACAGTAGTATCAATGAATTTATTAAAATTATCGTCCCGAACCATTGCACTGGGTTTGGTTGTTACAACATCAAAGGATTCTGATATTGTTGAGTTGGTTTTAGACTTTTCCTCTTTTTCATGATTATCTTCATCAATTTCATCCGAATATTCTTCTATATCATTCTCTTGATGTCTATTATGATGTTCTTCGTTTCCTTCTAATTCACTTTCACCTTCTTCATCATCAATATATTCCGGCAGAGCAGTACTATGAGTTTGTTCAGTTTCATACTCATAATCCACAATATCTTCATCTTCTTTCGAATTTCTGCCTTCATCATCGGTAGTATTTGTAATTTCGGCTGATACTGATTTGATAACTTCAACAACATCGTCACTTTCTGATTTGGCTGTGTGTTTTTTAATTGGTTCTTCTAAAAGTGATTCAAGATTGAAAGAATTTCTTGGAGTTGTAGTTGTTGGAGGAGTTTCCACTTTTGTTGATTTTGAAATAATTGGTGTTTTCGTTGTCATAAATACTTCTCCATTATTACTAACAAAATAATTTTGCGGTTTTGTTGTTTTTCTTGAAGAATCCGGTGCAAAAATTCTTGTACGATGGTTGAGAAAATTCGCTCTTGATCCACCACCCAACTGTACTGTATTCTCGCCAATTTTTTCCGTTGTTGTTTGAGTTTGAGCTTCCGGTCTTAATGAGAATACTGATGGTTGAACATCATTAAATTGTTGTGCTGGTGGTGGTGGTTCAACTGGATTTTGTAAAGTGATCTCGCCTAAAAACGTTTCCGTCTTTGAAGGATCTCGATTGTGAGCATGTGAGAATAGATGGGAATAATTTGGACGGTGTGTTGATGGTTGAATTGTATGTGAAGAACGGAATGGTGATGGTGGTGAATTTTTAAAATTTAATTCTTGAAAACTAAAATGTGACGGTGATTGTGGAGTTGTAACACGATATTGTGGTAAAGTTTGTTGTAAATGGAATGGTAAATCGGATGTTTGGAGATCACGTTGTGGTAAATATGAATCTATTTGTTCGAATCCATGAGGAGTTGGTTGTCGAAATGCTGATGAAATCCTCGGAGAGTTGACATAGTCGTTTGGATTTTGATGCTGCTGTTGGTGGTGGTGGTAGTTGGGGAGAAATTGAGTATCTGCGGGACCGGTGATAATATACTCTTGACCTAGAAAAAAAACAGGGGAATCAAATATAAAATCAAATTTGCAATTTTACAGAAATATAAAATTGAACCGTTTCATAGAACAATTCAAGTAACAGTTGTTGTTAACTATGGAACAAAGTTTCTAGTAGTGACCCCATAACATGAATATCCCTTTTGCCAATTTCAATGCTCGTATTTATCCAACTTGCAGCAAGTTAATTGCAAATGTTGCAATTTCAAATAGTGGTTGAGTCTGTTTATTTAGATCATATTATTAAAGTTGATTTTCCTATTTAATGCATACTCTAAATAGACCTAAATTACCTATATTATTATGCACATGTGTTATATTTTAAAAATGTACGTTTTAAATGCATTTCAAGTGTGAAAGAATGATGTACAGTTTTCACACAGTCTGTCCCCATATAGGTAATGTTAAAGGAAATCTTTTCATAGTACGTGATGTGTCGTATATTCTAAGGATGCCCATTTGTTGAAGGTGTCTTGTCGAATATTAATGAGAAACTTTGGAACTGCACTATTTCAAAGTTAACTGTCTATTGTATTTGTTTATAATACTAATGGATGGGAATTGGTGGAAAAGTTTAGAAATTTCTCTTATGTTTATTTCCTAATAGACAACTAATTGAATACCAAAATTATAGTGATGGCGGTAATTATCAAAGGAGTTGTAGAAAATCAAATTACACCTCTTGTGAAATCAATAGAGATATAGTGATATGTGAAACTTATACTGAACTCAATTTAAGTTGGTCCTGCCAGTTGATAATATTAGAAAACGGTTGTCAACCACTTTCCAACTGATAAAAGTAAATCAAACTTCTATTTACAACTTCGACAAAATAAATAAACAATAATAGTGAAAAATGAAAATAAGAGATGCTGATAACCAGGGCCGGTTCTGAGTACTCGGTTGCCTTCGCCCACTATAAACCCATTTTCTACATTTGGTATTACTTGAAGATTTGAAAATGTTTGACGTATTAAATAAGTAGTTCTATTGAAAAGAAAACAAAAGATAATGAAAAAATATGTAAATACAAATAATAGGTATAGAAAATTTAAATAACGATATCTATGGGGTTTTACAGCCACCATAAGTTCTTTTATGACAAACATCTGGGTCGTTTTTCTGTTTATCTTAAGAAAGACCAACTGAATAGAGTCCTTTCGATTTTGGCAACTTTTAAGGAGTAAAGCATTCCCCACACCGCTGCGACAACGGAAAATCTAAACGGTGTGGGAATGCTTTAGGACTTTCCTCGAATATTCAACAAAAGAGAACAATGGTCACTTCTACTTTTACAAAATTTCATTCGACGGGGACTTTTTATTCGACGTTTTTGCTGTGGTGAAGGGCTGACTGTGCACGCCCGCCAGAACCGGGCCTGCTGATAACTGCCGCAAAGGTATCAAAATCCTATTGACTTTTTTCGGTAGATTAACATATATAGCCGTTATTTTCTGAAGTTATCGTCTTTATTTTTTTTAGGACTACATAGCTATAAAACTGTCCAACAATTCGCTATTCTTCTCTTATATCTTTTCTTAACAATATAAATTGTTACACACACACACACAACACCGTCAACCTTTATCCAATTTTAGCAACTCAACAGCATAATTTGAATTTACCCTCATCTTTCTTATGGAGGCAGGTATAGTGACAATGCAGTTGTCATGTAATGTGCCATGTACTAAAGTGCACAACATTGTCCAAGCCTAGTTATTTATTAATCTTGTAATATGGTTTCAAACTATGTAAACTAGTTTGAAACTTGATAAACAATTCATCTGTATATCGACAACACAAAACAAAATTAATCAAAGCTTTTTAGATAATCTATTCCAAAATCAAACAATTTATAGTTGGTTGGCTGAAATATACATGAATTTAAGGCGATATTTTAGCAAAGTATTCAAACTGTCGACGAATTTTGCCAACAAAACGTGAATAAAAAGGATCAGACATTTAGCTGCAGGGCCGTATGCCCCGGATTTCTTTTGGGCGAGTGTTATGTCTACATAATTAGGGTTTTTTGGAGAAAAACATTCGCACTTTATCTTGCTGTTGTGTTTTTTGAATTTTATCCACACGGATTTTCGGCTTGTGTAACAATTTCGGGAGGTTTTTAAACATCTCTCTCCTGGGTACGAACTTGGTGAGTTAGGACGAAAATATTTGTTTTACAACTTCTATTTATCACACAGTACTATTATGGCTTATATTAGATGATCATTCTCATTATTATTATTACTAGTTTTATACCCATTAGACAATAAACACAAATGCCAATAGTATTGAAGCTAAAAGCAGACGATGCCAATAGAACAATAAAGAATTAAGTGTCACGAATAATAGCAGCGATAATGTAGAATTTATTTGAAATTTTGTCAACAAAATCGTTCAATATATGATACGTATTCACTATTGAATAATTCAGTTCAGTTATTACTGGTTTTTGTCATATCCTAGAACTTTTCAGTTTACTTTCAATCCAATTTTGTATGTTTTTGATACAATAATAATCGGCAAAAGTGATCGGTTTAAATTTCAAGGCACGGAAATAAAATTTAATAGTCACGCATTATTATTCAGATTAGTACGTTTTTTGGATAACAGTAATAGTTATAAAAAAAAGTCATGGTACAATTCACAATTTACTTTTAAACAACAATATTATGGGTATGTGTAAGTGAACCTGAAAGTGAAAGTAATATAGCACGCGCACGATCCAGTTTTACCACATCGTTGTCGGTATTAGAACTGTACTTTAATTAGGTACTAGTAAATAAACAATACGTTTAAAAACTTGAATTTTTTAATGGAATTTATACGAATTTCTTCAATTCGTTAATTATACAAATCACTAATGGAAACTATGTTAATTACTCCTATTAATGTTTGTTTTTCTTTTTTAATTTTTGTTTACTTTCAAATCTTTATTTTGTTTTCAATTTTACTTTCACAATTTCTTTTTCCACTAAAATTTTACAAAATGTTCACTGATTGTGAGAAAAATAAACTAAAAAAAATTAATTACTGTATCTTATTGCTTTTTCATATTAAATAACCGACTTTATATCAACAACGTCCATACAGATTACCCCCGTTATCTCCCTCAATCCCCCCCTTAAATTTCCGGTTGTAGAGATCCCATTAAAAGAACAGATTCTTGTGTAAAACAAAACACAGCAACTACAACTTTATCTTCCTGGCTCTGAAAGATACCCCTAGAGAGATGGTTGGTGGATGTATACCTTCAGGCGTTCCCTAAAATGTTGAAATGTTATAGAGGGAACAACTTTTAAACAGTTTTGTTAACAAGCTATCCAAAATGTAACAAATCATCAACTTTTGCGCATTTTATTTGGCGACTTTAGTTTAGAAAAAAGAAATTGTAGGATATATACCTATTACATCCTTTTTCTGTTGCAAATGTAATGACTTTTTGTTGTAAAAAAAAAAAAACGAACAAAGATACTCAAAATACGCTCGATGTCGGTTGAAAGTTGTTCACAACACTCAGCGGAACTTCTAATATTGACGAGAGTATGAGGCGCATCCACCATTTTTATGTACATATAGATCTCTATCTGTAAAACCTGCCTATACTATGGTCTTCACAGTTCTGTTTTTACAAAATGCTACCAAGACTCGACAAATTTTTCATTAAATTTCCTTCAGCTAATCGTTCTCTGTATTTTTAATTAACAATTTCCATCAGATTATTAATAAAATCAGTTCAGAAAATAACGATAAAACTTTTTAATTAAAACCATCTTTTC
>JAZBHA010000762.1:30126-43837 GCA_037464855.1 Iselma pallidipennis
AAAACTCACCCCATTTTCGTAAGTGTTTACTACGCAAAAAAAAATAATGTTAAGACAGAAACCAAATTGGATAATTTGAGAGTTTTACGGAAACAAGGCCATCAAAAATCTCTCACAATTGTAGTTGTTTTCGTTTTTTTTTCTTCTTTCAATTCATATTGTTTTTATAATTAATTAATTTATTGTTGAAAGCATGACTCCCATATAATTAACCTAGATTTTGAGTTAATGTTGTTATGTATACATATATATGTTTTTCTTAATAATAATCGGCTTTTATCATTATATGGGGGGAGATTTCTAACTTTCGACCTTTGATATCTCTATTATCTTTAAACTAAGTATTACGAGGGTGTTGATATACGTTTTCACTGACTAGAACAGCCATCCGACCGTAATAAATCGTTTGCATGCATGTATGTGTGAGAGAATCAGGAAAGAGGGATATATGGGGAATAAACTAACAAATATTGTAACATCGACAAGTTTTATCTTTTGATCCGATTTAGTACTGTGATGTGTGACTAACAAGACGAATAAGTAGATTAAAAGATTCTACAAATACAAATAGGTACAAACATATATATTATAGGTGCGAATTTTTTTTAGAATTTACAAAAAAAAGCGATAATAAAGAAGATCTCCATTTATTTTCGTAATTTATACATGACCGAATATAAATTCTCTATCATCGAATAAAACAGCTTAGGAATCGTTGATCCTTCAATTCGAATAGTAGACTGCCTCCAATCTTTGACACTTATCAAATTTCTTCGTTCCGACTTCCTTCCTTTCCTGTTCAGTTGACGTTTTTTTCTTTCTTTCTATCTCTTCTTTTCAATCAGGCAATTTTAGAAAATCCTCAATAACAAACTCAACATTTCGTTTTTCCTTTTTTATTGCGAGAAGAAAGGTGATTGATCTCAATCTTTCGGTTTCTTTTTTTTGATTTCCTTTCGTATCGTCGTGGTAATAGAGATGATGATGATGATGGTGGTAGTAGTAGCACCAGTATCAGTTCAGCAAGATCATAATAAAATCACGCCCTGTGGAATTCAACGAATCCTATTATCATTCGCTAGTGATCTGAAAGCGGGTAACTGAAAACGTGAGGGAGAATCGTCATGGAATTAGGTCCCATCTGAATTGGAGAATGAACTAACTGGCCGTCACGATATGTGATAGTGGTTCGACACCAATTTAAAACATTGTAGGTGGAGGAGAAGTTCAGTTAATTTTCTTGTAGGTAGAGGAAATCGTCACAAAACAAAGAAAACGGGATACCTACTAGTATAGCACGATATTTGTTATCTTTATTGCAATGGTGGTAGTGTGTTCTTGATACAATTTCTGTTTGTTGTTGTGTCATAGTCGTTACAATAGATCGGGTATGATTGTTTACGGGTATTTGCAACATACAATGCAAGATCGAGGCGTATAAAGGTATTTCGAAATTACTACCAGAAATGGACTGACACTAAATTGTAACAATAATAGATTTATGACGAAATCATGGTAGACAAATAAAATTTCTATTGTTTTTTCACATGGTATTGATTTTTATAGGTACCTACAGTATGGAGCAATCTAGAATAAATTTATGAATTTCGTATTTTATTCAATTACCGAATATCATATTTCAATTCAATCGCGATGCTCTTTAAAAAACACTAAATAGAGTGCCGGACTGGACAGTGGGAGATTTCCTCCGGGGCCAGTGAGTTTTTGGTGACCAAATAGCATTTGAGAGGCCACCGATAATCTTTTAAGGTATTTTTTTTATCATCAACTGAAGAAATACCTTCTTTTCTTATAAATTCCTCCGGGACCATGGTAAGCCCGATTGGTTCTGATTGTGAGTAAATTATAAAAATAACATTATTAATTCATAGAGCCATTAATGTCTCTTTATTCCTGACAATATCTAAATACGTTATTCAGACCTCCAAATTTTCAGTAGGTATTCCTTGATGTTAGGAGTCCGCATTTTTAGATTTTTTTGGTTTTACCAACTCTGTCTCTCTTTAAATTAAATCTGATAAACAAAAAACGAAAAGAGAATGGTCTGTTTGATTAAAAAAGTCTACAAAGAGCGGAAATTTGGAAATTATAGGATAATTTGTAATATGGTTAACGTCCAATTTCATTATGGGATAATGAGACAAATAAAAATTCCAAATGTCATAATTAGTTTCGGTTCTATAATCTGTTAGTTAAATCCAATAAGACGTTAATGCCAGGATTCTATTAATCAGTAGCTCTACCCGTATTGTTGATTTAATAAAAGCTTCCAGGTTCTATGTTTGCCAACTAACGACCATTGTCAATATAGATCTAACACGATTATGATTATATCTATTGCACTATCTACGACTAATATCAACAGTACAACAGTAATTTGCCTTTTCGATCATATCGACTGAATGTTGTTTACTTATTAGTCAGATAATTCCAGGAATAAAGAAGTTCATTACCTTTTTAATTTTACATACAGACATATAAAATATATACTTAAAAGTGTGGTCGGCTTTTCCAGTCAGACCGCAATACAAATTTATTAGCTGGTCCAAAGCTGATAAAGATTTCCGGTTTGACGAGGTAAAAGGTACCAATATGCACAATTATTCGATGCAACATTGGAGGCGACTTTTCTTTTTTTTCTTGATCAATTTACCATTTATAGTTTAAACAGTATATCAAATATCAAAATTGGAGAAAATTATAATTAGTCTATTACCACCTCTGGAGTTAATATAGTAGCAGGTGGTATATATTTTTTTCGTTACCATTTACTACAAAAGAAATGAACAGAACCCCAGGAAGGTCTTCAATTACAATGTCGTGACCGTAAGCCGTGACAGTAACTGGCAAACCTATTAACGCGATGGTTATCGCGCGCCTTCTTCATGTCATGTTTAACATTACTACGGAATTACTACATGGATGCTTGGCGAAAATTAAATGCGCTCTTTAAATATGACAACTTTGGAAATTTTAATCATATCACTTGATTATATTTATTTTTAATTATGGACGAATTAAAATTATAACACCTTTCCCATTTTGGCTTACAAGGTACAAAATCTTCATTCGCGTATGCGATGTGTTTTTTTGTTAAATATTTACCTATAAAACACCGTGTTTCACTTTATGAAGCTGAAAACCAACGAAACTTTATATTTGATGTGTACCCACTGTGGAGGAAGTTGTAATAAATTTTTACTGTACACAAAAATTTCAGAGTGTTTTAATTAGATTGGCCATCAAACTTTCAAAACACAACCAGCCAAAAGATTAATAAAAAAAAACATACCTACCCGTACACAGCGCAAACAACGAACCAGTTGCTAAGAAAACAAAATAACTGCTTTTGAACAGAAGAAAATTAAATTTTCGAACAACACAATTACAGGAGGAAAAATTCGTGAGATAATCAATATGTTGAAGCTTCCAATAGTTGGGTAACTGAAATTAATGATGGGGCGGTAAATTTTGATTAAACATTGGTACTATCCTTTATTGAACCTCTTGTTTGTGTTTACTATATGTGTAGGTGGGTGGGCTAACTACTTGTCGGTCACAACAAAAGCGAATATCTCTCCCTCTCCTTTCTATCTATCTATCTACTGTTCAAGAGAACATTTTACTTTGACTTGTGTAAAATCCTTTAAATCGTCGAATTCAAGTCCTGTGGTAATGGTTTGCGGTTTGTCGACTGGAATTGCGTTTATTATTCTATTGCAGAAAGATAACCGCAGTAGTACCAATACAAAGAACTTACAAAATTAGAAACAAAAATAAAAATATGCCAAAAAAATTGAGAAAAACTCTACAATTTACGTAATGGAGCAGGTGAAAAACAAAATAAATTGTTTATCGTATTAAGTAAACCGGGACTATTCCATTCCGTTCACTGTCGATTTAAAATCGAGAAAGTCCCCGTTGTTTTCCGTAAGATAGTCCTATATGTATTGAAATATTTAACGTCCATAATAAGGGTTGTTAGCCGACGTTTCGCGGGCTATCGCTCCGCTTCTTCAAGGCCTGCTAAATTTTCTTTCAATCGTTCTATATGTTTCTAATATGTTATCATATACGGATAAGTAAAAGCCTTTCAAAGGTGATTTTTGACGTTTAACGTAAGTATGCGAAATGCAATATTTGAAGAAAACGCGAGGCTATTCCGTCTACCAGTGGATGCCAATTTCTTCGACGATTAAAAGCTATTTTTCTGTGGGCTCTTATCATTTCAGTTATTATCACTGATATCTAGAGGCTGTGATGAACTGCAGAGCAAGGATATTACCAACGTAGTAGTATTAACGTGGTTCGATTATTTCTAATTGTTACCAAAGTTAAAGCGGCAAATCATTATTTCTTAAAAAGGATGTAGCTGATTGGCAACATATATTTGCAGAATACCTACTACTACGAGAAATAGTTTTTGCTACATGTAAACAATAACTGATAAAATGAATATGAAACGAATATTTCCTACAAGTGCGGCCAATATGGGGCCTGACGAAATAGCAAGAATGCTCCGCGAAGCACAAAAATGTTTGTGATACACGGAGCAGCTCCGCTGGCAGAATATGTAAAATTTTAATATTGTAATAAAAAAAAATTGTTAAATTTAGATGTGTCACCTTTTAAAATACTCACCCTCTTAGCTTGAAATATTTTTCATAATTTATTATCTTTAGCATTTTTCGTTAGCTTAGAGGTGAATATAACTTTAAGGAGACATCATCTATCTGACGACATTTCGTTTCGCAGGCATACTTTCAGAAATATACGTATTTGAACGAATAAATAAAAAGTGCCCCTATTTGTTGGCAGAATTGCTATAAATTGGTCCCGGTGATTTTCTAGATTCAATTATTCGTCGACAATAAATAAAATGGAAGCAGCAAGCAATTCAGTTAAAACGCTATCAACTTTCAAATTAAGGTTGAAATTCGGGAGTATAAGTCGAATTTTATATGAACTGAAACAAGTTTGTGATTCAAACAGAGAGTCCTTTTATTATTAAGTCGTCTAGCATAAAATAGAAAACCATCAAATCTAATTTTGTCGTCCTTGTGTGTATAGAAATATTCCTATGGCTTTTTAAGTTACTGAAAGTATAATAAACAGATAACTTGGAAATGTTTGAATACTTTCTTCTTTACATAAAATCGCACGTGTAAATAGAATTTTTGCAATAATTTATGTTTGCTGTTTGTCGACATATAGGTAGTTTGAAAATAGCTTAAAGCAAATTCTATAGATAATGGAAAGATTGTTATAACATAACTTTCTACAGTTTTAGCACAAGTTGTAAATATTGAATTAATAAAAGCCGTCCAATGACTACCAAATAAACTAATATACAAAATAAGATTTCAAACAGTAGCTTGTGCGGTTTTAATTCCACATAAATTAGAAAATCCATGTACTACTTTGTTATTATTAAAGTTTTGCTACCTGAATCTGTATTTGAACTGAAATTTAAATGTGGCTCAAATAAATATTTTGAATTTACGCTAAATCCACATTATAATTCGTAAGTTTTGTACAGATTCAATAAATCTTGACTGTATAAATTTATAATTAATTTCATGAATAATCTAAATCTACATTAGATGGTAACAGTTTTAGGTACTTCAAGGAAGAAAAATGTAATACTAATTCATTACGTTTTGTTGCATAATGACTCCGTTTTACCGTCGAAAAAAACTAATATAGATATCAATAAAAAGCAAAAGCTTTTTTATGCAATTTTGTGTTTGAATCGCCTCAGTTTCTGTTTGTTGAAGACGACTATATTTCACTAAATTGAAGAAAATCCTATAACTAGGACTATCATCAGAATATGAAAGATTTAAGGAAATATTCAACAACCAGTTTTCCAGCCCAATTACTCCTTAACATTCTCTACTATCTCTCCTTATATTATTATTATTATGTATTATACTATGCGTATATAATAACATGTAATAACATCTAGTAACTACAGTAGTAAGGATACACAACCACAAAACCTTCTATAATCTAGAGATAGAACGTAGTAAGAGGTATTCATACATATACCTTTATTACATTTATTAAGTCCTGTGATATTCATGTTTTGCCATAAGCATAAATTACATATCTACGCATCAAAACCCGATGCATATTCAGACTATTATAATATTAAACAGAATCATCTATCAATTGTAATATTATCCGAAAGGGTTAAATCTAATTATTGTCTGGTAAGTTTTGAACTTCCTTCGGCCTGTCAAGCTGTTTAATGTTACAATAAATGTGTAACATTGTGTAGTTGTTGGGATGAATTAGGATGGAATTTTGGTTCTAATGACAACATGGATTTGATTGCATCATTTTATTATAAAATACAAGAGGAGAGATTTAGATGAAAACCATGTCCAAAATTAATGTTAATACTTGATCCGTAATAAATGTATCACTAATCAAAGCATGATCTGTATCGTAGATATGTATGCACACTGCACACTAATCAGCTGGTTTGAAAGCATCAGTAGATACTAAAAACAAGCAAGGATAATGATGGTTGACAGGTTTACTTCCAATTTCTCTAATCTTTGATAAAATAAGTTGAAATAATGGTAAAAAAAGGAGGAACAATAAAATCCGGTCAATATTCTACACTCACTTTTCCATAAGGACAACCAAATTTGGATGATCCCCTCAATATCGAGATTCGACCGATATCAATTCTGGCAGAAAGATAAAATGATAAGATGGCCGAAGAAAATCCCCAGAGTAATATTGGGACAAATCTCTATCTATACATATACCTCTCTCTCCTTACATATGTAAAGATAGATGAAGATAAGAACCAACCACTGTCACGATTATTATGTACGAATAAAGATAAATGACCACGGGAAAAAAATTGAATTTTCTTTTACAATCCTACTTGTGTTTGGATATTTTCGAAAATATTTGCAGTGTCATTCCGAAAACAACTTGGGGAAAAAAACCTTTGTCTTTGGTTTTACCAGCTTCTTTAATGTCACTGAACTTAAAAAAGTGTCCATTTAGCCAGCACCTTGAGATCAGTGTTAAGAAGAAGAAGAAACCAATTTTATACTAACTTGAAAACAAAAAAAAAACAAAAAGCAAAACTATAATCATTATTTCTCATTCTTAAAATATTTGTTCTTTTGCAGTCTCTGAAGGTATATTCATTAAACTGTATATTTTACAATCATTTCAAGATTTTATCCTGCTTTGTTCGGACTGGAAAATGCACAACACAGGTGTCTGAAATCTCACAGTCACCGCTTTTTTAGCTCAAATTCTACTTTAGCATATCCAGAATTGTCTAACAAAATAATGTCTATCTCTTTATAATTAACAGAAGGACTATATTTATAAAAGCGAAGATGATGATATAGTACTCGGTTGTTCTGTACAAAAAGGCACTAGCAGACAAATTTTTGAGGTCGGTTACACATTAATTAGTGTGTAAATTGTCCAGACATAATTCTGGTTGGAAATATTTCAAAATTTCATTCTTTATGCATCTATGATTTTTATTCGTTATCAATGGTTGTGGTAGTCTGGCGCCAATATTCCAACCAAGCAATCGACCCAACCAGCCACCAACCAAATAGGGAAATGTTTGATTTATATTTACAGGTTCCATTTTTCTCATTTGAAAAAAAATTTTCATTTCTCTTTATGTCTGGAAGCTAAAATTACAAGCATTCACATACCAAACACATGACTTTATCACAAGAAAACCCAATTATAGATAATTTATTGGGTATGTTCTATATTTCACTTTGCTAATTTCTCTATAAGCATGTTAAGCATGAATATAATTTTATCATATTATCAAATTCTTGTTGAACAGATTTTATAGGAATGTTTGCTAGTGAGTTAGTTTTCCAGTGCTAAAGTATTAAAGTTGTTGATGATTCGGACAGTAGATTAAGCTTCTAGAAAGGTCTACGTAGTCATCACTGGAAGCTTGCGAGAAACTTTGACAAGTCTGATCTTAATCCTCTTGATTATTTCAGAGCAGAAAATCCGTTTGTAGACTTTTGATGACTAAATACGATCTAAATAGAAAACTTTGACGAAAGTCTAGTCATTTTTCAGCTGTATCTAATTGCACTATGTGAATGTAAACTAAATATTTCTAGCGCTTAATATAGGTACACTTGCGTGCATATAAAAGAGCAGGCCTACGTAAATGGGACTGCAGAGGATGGTCTTCACAGGACAACTCAAGCTTCACAGACGAGAATCTGGCGAATCTGGTAGGAAAGATATTCTATCTCTCCACCTTCCGACTCTAAAGAGAGAAAAAGCCTGACTTACGCCAAGGAATAGACTAGTATTTCTTACCCTAGAGTCGTTCTCTTTTATATGCACGTAAGTGTACATAGGTATTGTAATTGCAACAGGGGCGGATTTTTTCTTTGGGGCCTCAACTAAAATATGAGAGACAGTGGAACATTCGTAACTCAAAATTTTCCGGTAGTTAGAAAATTTCGTGGCGCCACATTAAAATCATGTGTCTAGCACTAGATCAGTGATTCCCAAATGGTGGTATTGCATAATTCAAAAGTATTCATGAATGAGCATGTGAGATTCGTGCCAAAAATATGATTATAAAAGGGGGTTCGCGAGACAGAAAAGGTTGGAAAGCACTGCTCTAGATAATACCTAATATTTTTGATTGTTACTACATCTTTTCCTATTTGAAGGTACGCAGCACTATTGGACTGTGCCCAATTTCTCAACTCTATCGTATAAAACATTGGAAAAATAATGTTACCAATCCCCTTGTAAGAATTATAGTCTATAGATAGAATATTTCTTTGTTACTCGCAACACATTTTGATAACAATGAATTGTGTATCCATTCAGTATTTTATCAATATTTTTTTTATTGTGCAATACATTGAATAATTGATTTCGCTACAATAGCAACTCATTTAAAGATCAATAACAATGTCATTTTTATTATACCAAGACTCAGTTATATTATCGTCACTATAAGGTGTGGTCTAATTAGTGAATTTTATTAGAAATTACATTAGGTATTATTAATTTGACAATTAATGTTTCAATGACACAATGAAATTCTACAAGTTCAGACATCTTGTGCAAAGTTGTTAAATGCAGTTTAATTTCCATAAAATACAATTGTCTGATACAACTTGCAGATAACATTCTTATTTTAAACTAGGTTATTACGGTCCAAGTTTTACTTTCAATTTCTCTTGATTCAACGGTATATTAACAACCAACAACATATAAGACAAGACAAAAACAAAAACAAAATGAAATCTTCATATTTTGAGTTAAGAATCGGATTATAAGTCTTTGATGTCCATATAGAGAATAGCAAATTTATATTCAAGTTCAACAATCTGTCTGAAAATTACCTATTGAATGACTGTTTCCTTTCTACAAAAGTATCAACACAAAAGAAGATCAAGGTTGATCAAAAAAAAAAATGCCCGGAAAATATTAATTAGTAGAAATTTTATGACGAATGAAGACAAGGGACGGATGCGCAATAACATTTAACTTTATTTTACACATATATAAACGGTTATAGTACGAAAAAAATGTATATTGAGCAACCATACTCAAGAAGTGAAAGGAAATCATCTGACCTTAGTGTAGCTTGTGGCAATTAATCCATTGAGAAGGAGGGCACAATTTAGGTCACCCACACCGTTAAGTTTTCTGCAGACATTTTTTTTGTTTGTATAAAAATGTGTAACATTGAGATATTTACCAGATCATGTTACCCGAACAGAAATATTACAAAAAAGGAGACATAGTGCATATTGCATTTGGCAGCAACAGATGCGAACAAATAATGTACATACATTACCTACTCTACTGTACAAATATGCACGTACGCAAAATAAAAAGAATCAAGGTGTAAAACGAAATAAGATATGAAAGTCCTATCTGTTGAATAATTTTTCACATAAATGTGATGCACTTAAAAATAATGTCCCAAAGTCATCATCATCGAAAGACTCTACCTCGAATCCTTAAACTCGATCGACTGAAAAGAATCTTACATGGTAACTTAAGCATTAAAGTAGTATTTTGTGCCTTTTTGTTGAAGAGATGTTTTCTATAGAAAGAAATTTCCTTTGATCTTCCATTTGATCGACATGCATTTCCCAATATCAATTACATATAAGTATTGAACCCTAAAAATTTTCAATCAATTTAGAGCTGACAGAAAATTGAGAAAAACATAAGTGAAGCAAATAAAAGCAAAATTAATTGCATTATAAAAATGTCTCATCGTTTTTTGCTTTTCGTATTTTTCCCTCCAGAACTATGAACACAAGGAGCAACAATTCATTGACAACGTCCTGTCTCATTTGTTACATTTCCTTCTTGGTTTTTGGGACTGTTACCGTTTATTTGTGTTTCAATGTGTTCGTGTGTGTATGATCCAACAAATATTTAATGTCAGGAAAGAAAAACCGTAATCCAGGAGGAAACAGAGAGACAGAAATTGTAGATATGCCTTTTATTTGTCGTAATATCTGATCTTAAGGAAAATGTGAGATTTAATATGTGTCGCAGGTTTTTCCAGCAACGTTAAAATGTCGAAGAACGAACGGTATGGATACGAGATCGGAGTTTTCCGAAGTTTTTACTTGAACCTGTTCCGGTGTAAAAATCTGACTTGATGATGGCGAAAATTTTATGTTTTGTATCTAATCAGGAAGAACACTTTCTAATATATTATGAATAATAGTGAATCTTATTTATCAACACAAAAGATAAAGGTATTGTAAAAGAAAGTTTGTATAATAAAAGATATTCAGACAGACAATTAACATGGGAGACTCATTTAAAAAGTGCAAGTAATATTAAAATTAATAATCAAATGAATTGATCACTTTCCTACAAGGTAATTTCAGGAGGCTATTTCTTATTGTAGATGGAAAATATCTATGCTTTTTGTCCAATTTCTTGTTACTTTTTAAGGACAAATTTAATGTTACTTGAAAATACTCCCCACAAATAATTTAATACTCAACAATAATCGGTTTCTGAAAATTTGTTTCTATTCCAGCAAAATAAAAATGTTCGATTCCATTGCGAGAACATAAATCATCTAATGCACTAGAAGAAGATTACAATTTAATGGCTAAGAGCTTTACGAAATCCTTACAAAATAAATCTAACAAGGAAGTTTTCTATATACCTATATGTTTATATGTTTCGTGGGCAAATGACTAGTCGAATGGTATCTGATGTGTCGAAACCAAATGGTTACTTCAGGCAAATGAGACAAGACTTGACCAGATGAAGACTTGACCTTACAAAGACCTGACTAGACGAGACCAGACAAAAGCCAGACGAGACAAGACCAAAGGGGTTCCCCAGTCAGATACTATTTGACTAGGCATTATTATCAGCATCTACAAACTACAACAGACGTCTGTATATTTTTAGAGCTACACTCTTCTTGATCAAAAATTATTATTAAAATTTTTCAGCACCAACTCATGAGTGAAATTTGTTACGTAAACTTTACGGCACAATCAAAATCCTTTGAATATGGTTTTAGCCGCCATTAGTAAAGTTAACATATTGAAGGATTAAAAGTTTATATATTGTAGACGAGAAAGCTCTGTTGTAGTTATGGCAAACATAAAAGCTTCATTGTGTTTATACTCATGTGAAAATGGTGAGGGTGAGGATGGTGGTCTCACTATAATTAACCTCATAAAAAAATAGACGAAAGTTAATGTTTAATAATTTACAATAAAGGCTTTAAACAATTTTTTCTCACAGTCAAATAGTTATTAACTTAAGAACGAATAACTCAATTTTCGGTTGAGAATTGTTATTATTGACCCATTCATTGTTATTCGAAATGTGGAAGAGAACTGCTAATGAAAATGTGAATTATACAGAAGTTGAACATTGTTCGAATTCAAATTAGCTTTGTGTGGATTCTGTCGTGCTTTATTCTTTATATTAATACATCTTTTGAAGAGCAGTTATGATGGAAGAATATTAACCGTTTTTGTGTGTGTATGGTATTTTTTTTTTTTGAAGCTTTAACTACGAAAATTAATGTCGCATGTTTATATAATAAATAGTCTTTTGTCTCCATATTTCTACATAAAAATGGGCGAGACTGCTAGGAACCGAGAATTAGTGATCTCTAAAAGTGATTAATTTTGTATATTCTGCCTTGTAGTTTAAAGAGAGAATAAAATTTCTAGTCAGCTCACGATTACTGCCACGACTTTTTAAAGAAGTCGATGAAAGAAAGCGGGATGAAAGTAATTGGACATCATAGTTTCGAACGAAAATTTCTGAATTACACCAACTTGACATAGTGAAAAAGAGTGATTTGTGTGTCTGAGATTCTTTAATGAAAAGCTCTATAAATCAAACTTAAATTGTATAGATTATAATATGTTATATTGGAGCAATGAATTTTATAGAGAATTCAAAATCGTCAATCGATTTTTGTTACAACAGCCCATTCATCAGTCATGTAAATAAGCCCGGAGTAGAACAATACAAAAATGGTCCTGCTGAGGACTCAAACAGAGGCCAAGACAGAAATAAATGGGATCTATGAACGGATAATGAAAGTAAATTGACCAGTGATTTTTAAAAATTACCGCTCGCGCCATGAATTTCAGGGAAATATAGCGACCCGCCGTTCTCTCTTTTTTTTTAATTTAAGGACAGATATTTACATACACTTTTCATACACGAATAGTGATAATTGAACTTTACTCTAAATAAATTCAAGTACGCCATTATAAATCAGTCTCTTAATTTTTTATGCCATTTTAATTATCTCCTTGTCATTAACATGTACTTAATTTGAATTAATGCAATCCAAAATAGTGCAGACTACATGTAGTGTATCAGTGCCAACCACCACCACCTTCACTACCCGCCATTACTTCACAACCTTGCAAAAGTGCCCCTATCTCGCTGAATATTAATTAGTCTTGTTAATTAAATCAGATCAAGCTCTCAAGTAACGATGAAAATTTCAACGATATAGACACACATACGTTATTTAAAAGCAAATGCATAACAAAGATGGAATATTAGAAATATAATTATAAAATCCGTAATAGAATTATTTAGATTTTCATTTAAATATTGTAAAATGCGAGGTCGACGACGGTAAATTTACGAAAAACAAAAAGCGATTTTCTATTTACTTTCGGGTTTGTTGAGATAAAATAAAAACGGTTAGGTATGTGACATTAATTTCATTGAGATCAAGTTTTGATTACATATAGATCCCAGGATGAGCCTCTATCTAAATTTATTACAAAACCCTGTCTCGCAATGCATACGGAACATTTTTGTCTAATAATTGTTTATACCCTCATTTCTAATAATCTATTGGCGATTCCATAAATGATAGGCCGTCCAATGTATTTATTTTAGTGCTTCCTTATCGATTGCCATCAATTATATTCCAATGCCAAAATCAAAACAATCACCGGAACGTTGTGAAGACATCTAAAATGTCAACTCAACAGTTACACTAATAGTATATGTATTGTTGAATAGGGAACAGTTCAAGTGTTATTATTACATCACGTATAGGACCGTTCCTCAAGCCATCTTCTGCATACACATTGGCTAATTATTGAGAGTCTTCACTACAACATTCTCATCGTAAATTTACAGTACCTACCATCAAATTCCACATTAT
>JAZBHA010000763.1:1893-24635 GCA_037464855.1 Iselma pallidipennis
GCTGATTAGCAGGAGCGCCGCAACAGGGTGTGCAGGTTGTGCACCGCACTGAGGTGCCTTATCAGTTGAAGCGTCAAATCACTAGTGTTGCCGCGAGACGAGACCAGACAAGACAAGAATACTCTTTCTCTGGTACCGTATCGTCATTTGTGGTTTCATTATCATCTCGTCTTGTCTCTAATGTCGAGAAAAAAACTGATTCTCGTCTCTTCTCGTCAAGAATTTACTTATGAAAAAATATCTTTTGAGAGACACTGCTACGCTAAAGACCTCACGGCCGATTTCTCCAACACCGATCAAACGTTGGTATCAATTCAGACCTCACCAAATTTTGGTCTGGTATCAAATTGTATAGCATTTCCTGCAGTGTAGTGACGCCAGTCCAGTTGAGAGATGTTGATGAAGCCATTTGATATAGTTTTTGGAATTTGATACCGTATCAGACGGTTGATCCGTGTTGGAGAAATCGGCCGATAGTAGTATACCTTTTCTTTCAACATACTTTAATGAATGAAGTTACTACGAAGCGCTATCGTTGGGCGTGTTCAATAGCACTGGTCCGGCGCATATTGAGACACAGTTCAACACAGTGCAGTGTAGGATAATTTAGGACAGTTCAGGGCAGTTCGGGCGGCAGTGTAGATTAGGACGCAGTATTTGCTTATTGAGGTAATGGAACCGAAAATCAGAAAAGAGAGGTGAAATCACTGCAGCTTTGGCAAAAGAGAGAAAAGCAAACACTGGCCAGGTAGAAACTGTGTCTCAAAAACTGAACTGGATTGCCCCAAACTGCACTGCGTGGCAATATGCGCTGGTCCAATAACTTACATGGAATACAACTACCTGAACTGCTCTGCCCTGTGCTGCCTGTGTTTCCTATGTCTTAGGCCCGCCGCTCATTGACACACGGGGCAGCACAGGGCAGGGCAGTGTAGGACAGTTCAATTCAAAAACTACTGAACTGTGCTACGTCCCAATATGCGCTGGTCCATTAACTTACATGGAATACAAAAAACTGAACTGCTCTGCCCTGCCCTGCCTCTGTTTTCTGTGTCTCAATATGCGCTGGCCTTTAATATGCGCAACCCCTTTAGCTCACCACATTGAACGGTACGCTGGGTTGTAGATTGTAGAACACAGTAACTTAGCCTTAGTTAGTAGAGATGTAGCAATCTTAGCGTATTCGCTCCTGCTCTTAGCCGCTCAGTGTCATTGAACACGCACATGATATTGTCTTGTCTTGTCATTCTATAGAAATTGAAAATCCTCTTCTCGTCTCGTCTTGTTATTCTCGTTTCTCACGATATTTTCCTTCGATTTTGTTTTTTGAGCAAATTTTTTTCAAACATTTCGATTTTGCGGGATACAACAACGTCGCACAAACATTTTCTGCACAGGGGCGTCAAAATGTATTTTGCATAGGGACTCCTACTAGACACGTGGCGACACTAGTGATTTAAAATTCCAAAAAAAAAAACAACCAGTTTACAAAATTAATCCAACTCTAAAGAAGACGAAGGACTGCTTCCTACTACTTTTTCTTTATAGATGCTTGCTTTTACAATTAGAAATCTGTGCTATTACCTTTTCCAGAAAAGGGCTGGGAAAACAGACGAATGAATACTGCTTAGAGGTATTTTCTCGTTCGTCAACACACACACACACACACATACATTTTACCTATACGTACGTATATAAAAGGCACAAAACTTTTTCATCATCAATCGCTAAGCAATACGTTTTCGGTTTAAATAGGAAAACCCGTCCAAGTCAGTCGACAGAATGAGACTGTCAATTATTAATATCACCATTACAGTACTGAATAGGTTGCATGTATTGCAAAATAAACGAACCAACTAGATTGCATTTGTGTATAGAGTAGAGAGACGAAAAAAAAACACAAACATCTATACCAATGATGTCTTTTATAAATAACTTAAACCATCAAGAGACTAAGTCGTCTTTATCGTTCTGTTACTCCTACACACACAAATAACCGGAAAGGAAACGCTAAATTCACCACCATATTTTTTACTAAATAATCCACAAAATTTGTAATAATTTAAAATACCTACAAAACTGGTAAGAGGGTGGAATGAATCAAATAACCAACCAAACTCCTAAATGGATGAATTCAACCATAAATCCCTTCACCGAACAGATTTCAAACACATCAGTTGTGTGTGTACATCATCTTTCGGATATATAGACTTGTTATAAAACAAACGAAGAACCGACGCCGTATCGTCGACGGTTAACAGAAACGACGGCGACGTCGACGTCGTCGACTGGTGGGTTTGTTTTAGTAATATATAAGTTCGACAAAATCGGATTGGGAATTGGCAGTAGGCATCAAGGTGAATAGAAACCGAGGAGATCGTTTCTAGCAAATATTTGAAGAATGATGAATAGAGAGAATACCTTAATAAGAACTGAAGAAGGGGAGAATTGATTCTATTACAGCCCTTATACCTATAATTGTTTATTTATAGAAAATTAGACTTTTTATTTAAAAATCCGTTACAAGTTACAATAATTAAGAAAAATAATAGGAGAATTTTTCTTGTGTCTGTTTTTTTTCGTTTATAGGGGATTAATTTAAGGCGTGCCAACACATTAAGGCGTGATTATTCATATTCTTAATACCCATTTACCATTAATTTCACTTTCAACACCACCACCACCACCACCACCACAACTTAATGATATTTGATCGATTTTAATATCACTACTAACCATACCTACCATTATTATCAACCCCTTTTATTTATCTTTACCTTCGTCAACTCTATCATCATACCTAATATGTGTGTTTAGAGAAAAAATTAATTTCTATCGGAAACGTATTTTCCCATTTTTATAAAAGAAAATTGAAAAATACATACAAAATATTGAACATATTTCAACCAAACGATCCTGATCCTGTTATAGAATAAGAAGAAAAAAAAATGGAAACTCAAGGGGGACGTTCCAATTTAGATGTTTAATATTTAAATAGGAGTTATCGAAGAATAGATATCGTCTCGTGTATTATACATGGATATGTATGTGAGAGCACAAAAAGGGAAGAAAAAGGCGGGATAGTGGGGGTGGGTGGTTGATATTATTCAATTTGTGAAGGTATATAGGCCTCATAAATATGCGAAAATACCAATAACAGCCAACCCCCCCACACAGATATTACCTACAATGAAATTTTTAAATTCGTTCGCTTCAATAATGTACGAATAATCTTTGAAAAAATATCTATAATCGTTATCTGGGATGACACAATGTATTTCCGTGTGTTCGATTCAAAATAGGGGTAGTTTTTTTCAAAAAACGCGCGCAAATTATGACCAACCTCATTATTTTTATATTGGTATTAGAAAATTCCCTAGAAATTACTAAATTTTGTTGTTTTGCTTTCATCTGTCATTTTTTGTGTCGGCAATTATGGATTATACCGATTATTTACGTTTAAAAGAATTAAAAATATTTAAAAATCTACGTGAACATCTACCTAAAGATCTAAATAAAACAACCAATTTGTTAACATTAAAAGATAATGTATTGTACGCTTGGGATTCGACGGATAATTGTGTCCTAACCTTAAATATAAAAGCGGCAAAAAGTCGTGATGGAGACAATATTATACATCAGGTAAGTCAGTTTCTATCATTTATCATCAAGAATATTGATAATTTTAGTAATTTGTGTAAATTTGTTGCGAATTAGAGGTATTTTTGAAACATAACCTCAAAATTCTATTTGCGTAATTTGTACGATTATTTACCAGAATTTCAGCGTTTTTTTGCTCAAAACCCAAAATAATTCAATGCAAACAATAATAATTTCAATTATTTTACATGCAATGTTGTTGAAACGTATTTTATGTATTTATTTTTCTTGATTGTCTAACATAACCTCAAAATTACTCCAGTAATTGTTTGATTGTAATTTTGGCGGGAAAAGAATTACAAATTGTCCTTTGGGAGATCTTTGAATGACTCTAGTAATTGTCTTAGTAACTATACGATAATTACAGCAATTCCATCTCTTATCAGTGTTAAGAGGGATGAAAATCTTATCAGAAGCGTTGTTTTAGATTAGTCTCTCAAGATACGTCCAACTTTACTGTTTAACAACACAAAAGTAACATAAAACGCATATTTTACGTTAAGTTGTTGTTATTAGTCGCCGTTGACCGATCTTTCACGTCTTATAACATAAAATTTAAGAGTGTCACAAAATAAAACCCTCAACTACCCCTTAACGATTTGCTGTGTAAGTCCTGAGACCTTTGGGATTTTGTTCTGTTGTATTGTAGTCATTTCAACTATACCTACTGTATATAGAATTGTTAACAATCTCCCTTTTGTGTATTTCTGTCTGTATGTGTCTTGATTGAACCTGGAAACGACCCTAGAAAATGTCTCTCCAATTTTTTTTCGTTTTATATTTTGCCTCGATTTCAAGAGCATTATTTTCAGTTTTACAACACAATTAAATGCTTGCCGACAAAATAATTAACATCTTAACGATATAATTGACAGAAAACTTTAAATGATACGGGTAGTTTCTATCTTTGTTCTACACATTTCTTTGTATCGACACACTCACACACAGGGTAGTTGTTTGAAATGAAATGGGTTGATGATTATCATTAAGAAACTATAAAAGAGAAGTCTTTAGTCGTAGTGGTTGTAGTTGAAAAACTTGATAATGGTTGGTTTGAAACTAAGAAAGAAAGGTCAAATAATTAAAATTGAAAAGGGAGACATTTTCAAAGGGTGTCATTAATCGTTTGAATTTGAATATAAAATAGTTTTAAGTACTTAGGTTTTTTTTTGTGAAGAGATATGCTGGTAGCTGGTTAGTTGAAATTATCGAAAAAAAATCATTATTGTATGAAATCAATTATCGTCCAGTATATATGATAAATTACAATAAATAGTTAAACTACGGGTAATCGAAATATGCCGACGTTTTTCGTTTATATAAAATTAGTTATGACATTTTAACATATTGTAATGTTCACTGTGTTGCCAATATCTTAATAGAAATAATTGGTCATTTACCTCACATCATTGGAAGAAGCCTTGAAAAAGCGGCGAACCGCCCGCGAAACGTCGGCATATTTCGAATACCTATTGATGTTTTACTAATAAGTGACTGATTGATTAATAAAGAAGTCCAAGATTACCCATAGTTTAACTATTTATTGTAAAAATCATTATTGCGTAAATAAGGGTTAATTATTATTATTAGAAGGGGTGGTAAAGGTGATTTTTCCCATAAATTTGCCCCCCCCCCCGTTTAATATTATTTCATCTAAAAGTCAAGCGTAAAGTAGAAATCATCCCAACACACAATAATATCATCGTAGTTTTAAGAGCCTTTCAACAAACTTAGGGCATTAAATAAAGTCTTGCCGGATAAGTATCTCAAAACTCATATAACTAATAATTATTTCCTGGTGTCTTGTCGGGACACAGAATGAAGTAGAAGAAGGCGAAGAAAAGGGGAGAAAGAGGTGGTGGTGGCGGCTGTTCAGCCACAGTTCTACTTCTGCTACTGTTACTATTACTGCCACTACCACCATCACCACCTCCTTTAAAATACATACATACATACAGACACAGATACATAGACAATCTTAACGGTCTACTCTTCTACACCGCCCACAATAAATACAATAACAATGGAAACGGTGAGCAATAAAATACTACCGTGCCGTTTGCTTGTCTCCAAACTTGGAGAACGTAAATTATAATCATAATACGGCAGTCCTGTTGGTATATTAGAACCATCTCTTTCTGGTGGTGGTGGTGGCGGTAAAGGAATCGAGCATCCGTTATTCTATATAAAAGCCAAAACAGTAAGAGATCATCTAATTCTCTAGAGAACACACAGGAACCTGTCAGCGATTATTATCCTGGTCTGGTGTGGTGTTCTGACAGCGGAGAAGAGAAAAGGACACTTATTAGTCCTTCAAACTTTATCATAAAATAAAAAGAAAGGATTCTGTGTAACCGTGTTGGTGGCGGTGGTGGTGGTTGGTTCAACCGCAGGCAATTTCACTGTTGCCTTCTCTCTTTAGTTTAAAGGAAACATGAATTAACGTCGACACGTCGTTAGGACAAGAACTACATTCTTCCGGTATTATACCATCAACATTCAAATTCAAATTTTCTTACAAGATATTCTCTCCGAGCTTTCACCAAGTCATTAAATCAAAAAAAAAAAACTTTACGATTTTCTTTTTCTGTTGATTTCTCATGTAAAAATTCCTGTTGATTTATGCTACTTACATATGGAAAGGCAGGAGTGACGTTAGAAAAAAAATTCCAAGTATGCACATTGAGATATTAGGAATAGGAAAGAAGCAAAAAAGGAGAAAAAAAAAGCGGGAATAAACCCAATTCCGAACAATATAACACTCAAATGTTGTATTTGTCACCTTTCAGATGCAAAACTTTGTTGTCGTCAAGAAAGTAGGAAAGGGGGGAAGAAAACAACCAACCGGGTCTGGTGCTTGACTCTACTCGTCTTTTCCTAATATTTTTCGTATATACACTCGTCAGGGGTGCAATTCTTGGTAATTTATTGCGAAATAATGTCAATTCAGAGACACCTAAGGTGTAGATGTATTCTATACTATGTATAGTAAAATAAGCAAAATCGCTATATATAAAAAAAAAGTAACAAAAATAAATAGACAGAAAATGGGGAGTTTTGAATTTAAAATTTGACAGAAAAGAATAGAAAGAACATTACGTTTCTGTTTTGCTGAATAAGGAATTTCAGAATAAATGATTCCCCAGTTTGTCTGTTTCTGATAAATCAAAAAGAAAAAAAATGAAAGAAAACGCTGAAATTCGGATAAGTTGATAATAAACTAATCTTGCCATCTATTTATGGAAAAACGTATGTTCTTGTGGGCTTATTAGTTCAGATAATGAAGGCAGTAATGCCATCTATTGGGATTTTTTTATACCAGAGAAAAATTTCGACGTCCCTTTCAAGAGCTCCAGTGAACAATAACCTAACTTTATTTGACAGATTACTACCGTATGATAAAGAATAGACATACGTTATGTACTGACGTCATTTAAGGTCAGTATTTATTAGATCACCCAATATATTCATTAAATTTCCTACTTAACTTGTTACCTCTTTCATACAAACAAGTTAAAATTCTTTTCCTTATTTTCCATTAACCCATCTCTCATCCCCTTCATCAACCCATTTATTCCATCAGCGTAAAGATAGTGGATGATTTTAATTAGATATTTAATTGCCAAAGTCGGATGGAACGACGACTATGCCGCCGCCGACACACATACAAGCAAAAGAATAATAATAATAATCAAGGGTAGAAAAAAATGTCGTTTTACTTGCTTGCTGCTCATTTCACAAGAGTCGGAAAGACGTTTTTCTCTCCCAGTTAACTAACTACGTGTAAATTACTGTAGTAATAGTCTGGAGAGTTAAATTAAAATCGAATGATTAATTTAACGACAGCACCTACTACTTCTACTAACACCCTTTCATCAACCACCCCCCATCCCCATGTTTCTAGAAAGGGCAAAAAAAGTAGAAATGTAACTACTAGAGTAGGTAAATTAAAAACTAAGATCATCACTTGTAATAGTTGTTTAACCATCAAAATCCCTTTACGTATAATCTAGTTGGTTGTTTTAACAACCCTCTTCATAGTATTATCATGACAATTACACATTTTTTCCAACCCTTGGAAATGCTAGTATATAATATAGATGAAAGTTCAAAAGCAACCAAAAAAAAAAACGTAGGGGATGAAAATTCGATTAATTAATACGACGACGACGATGATGTCCGGTAGAATAAGCCAATAACGATATTCTAACAAAAAAAATAAAATAAAATCATGCGACCAGGGGATGTAAAGGCGGCGATTCAATTGTTTCAAATCATACGAGGGTGAGATGCAAATCGCGACTATTGTTTTTCCCAGTTCTTTCAATTGTTACTTGAAACGGTGTAATGTTGAGTTTCTTTTTTGTCTATGTGTTGGTTTGTGGGTGGTTGGATGGGTGGATTTTATAGGAGCAATGGGGTTGGGAGGCGGTTATGGAAGAATTGTATTAAGGGCTGGCTATTGTTTTATTCTCGCGTTCCGGTGACTCGATTTAAGCTCTATTATTATTATACAGTTCGGAAACGGCTCAAAAATTTATCGCCTTTATAATTCGTCGCGCGAACGGACATTTGCTACTATCCCGAACCACATATAACGAGGGGATTGGAAACAGTAACGGAAAAGATCCGGCGAAATTACAAAGAAGATTTGATTGTGATTTTTGTTTTGGTTTTTTTTTTAATTTTTTTTTTTTATATGAAAGATCATCGACCCCTTCCTTTTGAGACATCGTGCCCCCCCAAGTCCAGAAAACAAACGTATCATCATCATCATCCACCTAATGGGCATTATGGATTATTAGCGAATAGATGGGTGGAGGAGGAGGAGGAGGAGGGGGTCTAGATGATTAATTTTCATAAAGTCATTACAGGGTTGATGTCATTTATTCACGGCACACCCTGATCGCGTGTTCAGAATCAATGGCAGCTAATATTGTCTCCCCAATTATCTTTAACCACCCCTATCTTACCACCTTGTTTCATCTTGGTTGATGTGTATGTAAATATCAAGAAAATTCTATAAAATATTACATTATACCAACAAATAATATCGATATAATGGGCCAAATTTTACGTTTTTTTTTTCTCTAATATTGTCTCCTTTATTCAATAAAAACAAATAAAAATCATCATCAACTTTAGGGAACAATTCAGGATTTGTGTGTTATCAATCCACGTCGTACCCGAACATATTTAATTAAGAGATAAAACCGGGAATGCGATATATCACGTGGAATCGGCGAGATTAAGAACGAAAATAAATAAATACCACCACTAACCAACCCCCGTCAACCCCTACCCACTTCATCTCTTCTATTTCTGTTTTACTGAATCTCTGGACATTTCAGGGTATATTTTGTGTTATTTTTCGGGTTAGTTTATAGATGTCCTGTGTTGTTGTTGTAATTTGAACTGTCGGAGACCAAGTTTATTGAATTCGGGGAGGTTGGTTTGTGTTTAGTTAATGGTCACTTTGCAATAGGAATTTTTCCAATTTAACCCTCCTGTACTACCTATAGGTATCTATATGTATACGAACGTGTATAAAATTCACGTTATAGATCGTTAGATTTGCGAAGAATGCCAAAAGATATATAGGTACGGTTTACCACCACCGCCACCGATCAAATGAAATGTCATCGGAATTTTTTGAAATGTCACCGAAATCCAACACAAAAGGTTGGGTTCTCTTGTCATTTCTTCATTAATGAATCGTGAATTTCTAACAAAATATTTCTCTATATGTGTGTGTGTATGTGTCTATTATCATGCACATATACATATATAAAATAATAAAATTTAAAGACCATCTAAACAACATTATAAAGATTGCCATTGAGACTCTGAAAACGGTTCCCACCTGCCAGTGTTTCCCACTTGAGTTTCCTCTTTTCAACTCTCTGTTTCTTGATGACGATGGTGACGACAACTCTCCTCCTAACGTTCTCCTCTAAGCACATAATTACGTAATTTGAGCATGGAGAATTATAAAAATCAATCCCAGGTGAGAGGTGGCGACGACTATTGTCGTCGTTGTCGTTGTCATTTGCGCAGACCTGTGTGTATTCCTACTGCTGCTGCTGCTGTTGCTGCTGCTGCTGCTATTACCACCTCTGTGCTACCGCCACCACCATCGAACAAATTTTGTATTATATGCTGGGCACACACAAGGCGTTACCTTTAGGGCTGGCCGATCGACACCGCCTCCACGACGAGGCTTATTCAACCGTGATGTGGACGACGACGTGGTGGACCTTCGAGTGTATACGAGTTTTTCCACTTTATCACAAAAAAAAATGCAATTTTCAAAATTATGATTCATTATTATTATTATTATTATCTCTTTGCTCCCAAGAGAAATAATTAGAGAAAAATTAATAAATACATTCATATTTGTTTTATTTTTGCATTTAGTGCATTTTATTGAAATTCTGTTAGAACGAACATTTGCACTACAAAAACTGCCCCAATAAAGGTGGTAAACTTGTTGAATTGTTACTGGAATATTGTTAAAGGTGACTGGGCGCGAGATTAATCGTCGTTAAGACAAACACGAAAATGATTAAATGTTTCACGATAGAAACAAAACAAAACAATAATTTACGATAGAAACAAAACAATAATAATTGATAAAGTAAATCATTAAATGACACAATGGACGTTTTCGTTCGTTTTCTCTCACCCTCTATAATATAATTCTCTCTGTTTCTATATCTATTTCTCTCAAAACTTATGTTTCACCTTAATCAGTACAATGTTAAACAGAGATAGAATGTGAACGAGTGGTGAATTCTATCAAACCAAAACAATGCACAATTGCGATCTTGTTAACAAATGACAATCACACACACATACACATACACATATAAATGTAAAATAATATTAAATGTTTGTTAACAACAAGACAAATTTCTAAGACAATTTCAGATTTTAATTAAAATCAAATGAATGAAAATTTCCTGAAAGAATAAAAAATGTCGAAAAAAAAACAATCAGTAATAACTTAAAGGGTAGGTGGTGGTTGTAGTTCCACCTGAAAAGGTGGTTGTTTTCATTAAATCTCTTGTGTAACTTTGAATGATTTAAACGTTTAACTCTCTCTCTCTCTACGTCTCCGGTAGGTGGGCAATTGAAAATTCACAGCTTGAAAAGATTGATTTCATAATCAGTGTTAGATGAAATTATAGATATAAATGTTTTTGTTTATGATTAGGGTATTTTCACTATGTATATATGTTAGTCTGTAGTAGTTGTCTTGTGGCCCATGTCCAAGGGTCAGTTGGTGTCGAGGTCTGAGGTCTCGGCCCTTCACACAAAACTATTCTACCCTCTTTGTACTCTATATACATATAGGGTAATGAGATGACGGCCAAACAAGAGAGAGATAGAGAATAGTCTGTTGTCCAAGGGGTGTATGGGGTGTAAATGACCAGTGGCCGTTCCAGTATGATCAACAGGTGCCCCATAGTTTAGTAGTCGCACCCTTCTATCGACACCCACGCCCCAACCATAAAACAATGCATTTGCCTCCAATAATACTAGGTATATTTATATACAAATAGTAGGTACTATGTATACAAATGTTTCAATAGTTCGTACTAATTGAAAGATGAAAGATTTATACTAAAATTGAAAGTTTCCAAACTAAACAATAAATTATTATAGATTAATAAATGGAATTAATCATCAAAAAACTAGTCGATTATTAAAACTAAATTATACGTATCACTAAATTTATACAATTTGACATGTGACTGACATTTGTCACGCAACTATCCCATATATATATATATATAGTCGATTTATCTCTGTTGTTATATCCAAGGACTGACTATTTGAAGTAGCACACATACACACACTCACACAGAACAATTTCAACTTGATTGAAGAACGCGATTTGAAAAATAAATAACCCAATAAAATAGTGATAAGAACAAAAACACACACACAATAGAGGAAATGGGGATGAACGGGTGGTGGGAAAATACTGTTCAGTTCAGCTTTAGAAAAATAGATGTGGATGACGTTGTATCCCTGGCCATCTCCATCATAGCCATCCCCCAGGACAACGTCATTACGTTCTGGTAGTCGAGAAATGACCGGAGAGACTGTGAACGTGATATGGATGTCTTATTTTCGACAGCAAGTCCAAACACTACCATTACTACTACTACCACTACTACTAGAATCGTTCTTCCCTCCCTTGTTTAATAAAATCTAATATCTAGGAATCCCCGTAGTGGATGGAGAGTTGTGTTAGAAGAACAATTGAAACACAGATCCGATCAAAAGAAGAGACAGAGAAAAGGCCAACAAGATTCGATTACCGAAAGCCAACTTCCCCTCTTAATTATGATTCTAAACACCTGGTATATTAGATAGATAGATCGAGAGAGAGAGAGATGTGTTTTAGGATCATTTGTCAAAGGAGGCGTCGACAGGGTGTTGGTATTTGTCTTAATACCGTCACAACCCCACCTCCACCCCATCATCACCTCAGAAGCCCCCCCCGCCAATACTACTATCACTACCATTACCACCCCCCTGAAAGCTACAACTATATTTATAAATATTCCTTCAGCGTGTGAATCCCCTCAAGCATATAGAGATATATATGTATGTGACCTCCCTTAGTTTTCTTTCCACCTCCCCCACTACCTCTTCCATCAGTATTTTTTCTTGTTGTTGTTGTTGTTGTTGTTGTTGTTTAGGAGGCAGCATTTTGTCATTCCTTGGAAAATCGTCCGGGAGAATGGGAAAAAAATTCACGTCTCTCACTCTCTCTGTTTTACTATAAACAATGTATCGAAATTTGTCTTGATCAAGGCCTCGAAAGTGAGTTATTTTTATAATGCAATTTTCTTTTGGAGGCGGTAAAAAATTACCAATTTCTGAGTTCCTTTATATACGTTTCCTTGTATTATATACAAACGTGTATATATATGTATATAGGCAATATATATATGTTAGTCTAGATAGAAACGCAAATTTCAAGACGATAAATTCTGTTTAGAAATCCAGAGATTTCCCCTGCTGTTGTTCAATTGACCATTTTCGTTCTTTCTATGTGTTTGTGTATGCGTGAATGTGTTTATGTATGTATGTAAGTATATGTGTTGGTAGAAAAATAGTCGATTTCGCGACATACCACCCCACACATAGATGAGGTGACGGGGTAGAGATATGTCGACAACGACGACGACGACGACGTTCTAGATTTCCCCGCGCTCGACTCGATTTATTTTCATTTATAATCCTGCGAGTGAGGATAATTTTATTGATGTACGTGTTGTGTGTCGTTCATATATAACTGACGTTTTGTTGTTTTCTTAAGAAAAGAAAAACGAATAGAAAAAAGTGTGTATCTTCACACTTTTACAGTAGGTTACATTTCTACAATACAAAAATATAATTATTGGAAATATTTGAAAATTTGGAACAATTAAGGCCTTCTTCTACCGTATGTATCCGAAAAAGTCTGTGTCGGGATTCGAACCCCACATCTCTCAATTGCCGGTTGAGTACTGCCGGATTCGAACTCCGCATCTCTCAATTGCCGGTTGAGTAAACTGGCCAATTGTGCTATCGACTCGGATACATACGGTAGAAGGGCCTTAATTGTTCCAAATATTCGTGGATTATTCATTAATTAAAAATAATTATGATAACTTATCAATTTCTGTCTGTTATTATTTGGTGGCGATGCAGAAATTAATTGAAAAAAGATAATAAATTCCTGTCTAGTCGCTATATGTTTAAAACTATAAAATATCCGGAAGGTTATGGGAAAAGGGTATTTTTTTATTCAATTCCGTTTAGATAATTAATTTATTTTGCGTGTTCTATCATTTGTGGTCATTTTTTTTCTGCGCACCATATATATAACTGGTAAAACATTATAACTGGACTTCATGTATGCAATTTTTGTAATTAGTTGAGGTGTGAGGATGATGTGTGACGTGCCACAGATCTTATCATATCAGCAGGACGCCCCCCCCCCAAATGGGCTACATATTGGATAACAACGACCAACAAATGACAAATACAACGACAAGAACAACAACAACAACACGGGCGCATCCACAATTACATAATTGATTCGATACGCCCAATATTGTCGCCGATTTCAATCATCATTTATTTTTTCTGTCTAAACACATTAAAGAAAATTAGAAAATTTAAATATCTAACCATTAACGATTACATTAAAACAAAAAAGCATCAATTATTTTCCACCGGTCTAATTTTTTTGTGTGTCAGCCTCGAAAATTATAATCGACCATTTCAATTTTCCAGACGAACGAAAACACGACCATAAAAACAGACTGAACGGTTAAGGATGATGGTAGTGGTGGTGGTGGTAGGAGGAAACAGATCTGCAATCGGGAATAATTTCGATATTTCTTTAACACTAATGCGTATATTCACCCCTGCCAATTTTTCTTTTCTTCCGCTTTTCAGTATAGTATTATTGAGAAGGGTGTTTTGTACTTAAATAGCCATCGCTGTGTGAGTTAATTTTAATGTTATATAAGACGATATTGGTAATTCCATCTAGATTTCCACAAATTGAGCCACACCACCACCTCCATCGCTATATTCTTCATCTATAAATCAGTTTTCCCAGTTTTTTTTATGATCCATTTATTCAGACATTATTAATCGGTTTTTGTCAGAACGAAAACGGCAATTTGGTGCAGCAGTAGATGAGAGGAACAACGAACGAGCCGAGAAAAAAAAAAGCGCAGAGATATTTATGTAAGATCGGCAATAGATCATTGGTTGGGCAAGAATGTCTTAATCTAATGGCGCATTAATCAAGATATACCCCCCACCATTTGTGTGTAAATATCCTAGCAATACTCCTACTGCAAACTTATCGCATCCGAAGAATTGCCGGTAAAGTTTTTAGAAACTAGATTGTCGTCTATAAACGATTACTAACTGGAAACTGACAGTTTTTCGACATTTGTCGTCGTCGTATGAAATTTTTCAACTTGGTATAAAGTTTTTTATTGAGTTGGACTGGGAGGCAAAAAAATGGAGAAAACAAAAAGGAAATCGAACAAAACTAGTCAAAGTTTCTTTTGCCAATTTTCAGGCTACTATCATCATCATTATCATTATCATCATCATCATTTTCCAACCTTTGCCAAGCCAACATGATTGATGTTATAACAAAGTTTGACTGTTACCGATTTGGATTTTTACCTTACCGAATGTCCAAGATGGATAGGTTCAATAAAGTAAAGCCCAAAGCGAGATAGAGAGAGACAGACACGAATTAATGACAGGCCAAACGACGAACTCGTTTTTCTTGATCTTTGATGACTACTACTTTGTCTCTTTTCCTAGTCGTACAATCAGAATGAATTGTGCAATTGCACAATTCTTTTTTTAAAGAGTGACAGTAATTTCAAACTCCCGCCAGTCCAATCTAGGCAACCAAACATACATGTGCGTATGCAACCGAGTATGTTTCAAGGAGCGTTCAGAATTGTTTATTTATAACAATATGAACAATAATAATTAAAAAATTGAGTAAATCGATTGAGTAGGGACCACTGGCGGACTGTAGAAAGAAAAGGGCTTGTGTTTCAAATGTATAGATTGGCATTATTATCAGTGTCCAAATAAGGAGGAAAATTGAATATTTAGTAGCTACCCGGCGCATCCACCATTTTTTCTTCGGGGAATTTGCTAGAAACAATTTTTCCCCGCTTTTAAAGTACATTATTATCCACATTATAGATCTATATTTATATTACAAGAATTCCTAATTGGAATTATTCCATTTTAGAAGAATATTGTTGAATTGCCTGTAGCGTTCGAAATTTTTCAATTTCTGATCCCTGTTTCGCCCTCTCTTAAACCACCACCCTCAGTTTTTCCACAACCATTTCTTTCTTTCGTTCTACGTTTTGAAAATGAGCCACGCGTGTTTTATCATTTGCCGAAGATGATGATGATAATAATAATAATAATAATAAGAAAAGTTAGCAACGTTATTATTGACATGAAATGATCCCCGAACTTTGCCTGGCGCATGAAGAGAATAGGAATAAATTGTACCCTTAGGGATTTTTTATGAAACAACGCACCCCCAAAAAAAAGTTTCAAAAAAAAATTTCGTTAAGAGATTCATAACAAGTTTTCTAACATAACTATTAAAAAATACCGGGCGAAAAAAGAACAAAAAAAAACTTCGATAAACCTATAAAGATTTCGTATTAGCTTGTAGATCACAAATTTTTCCCTTTCAACTTGTTTGTTGAATTTGAATGCATATATTCGACATTTTCCGCCAACACCTGTTCACTATTACTTTAAATTTACAAATAAATTGTACTAATCATATGAAAATTCACAGTGAATTTCACCAATTTGTAAGTAATTTATTCGAGTGCAAAGGCTGCCACTGACTCCGTCACGTTCAACAACAACAACAACAACAACTCAAAGGGCATGATTTTCTTTTTACTCTCCCCCTACTGTGTAGGTAACTCTGTAGAAAATCTCTTCATTCAAATTGCATATTTTCCAGGTAATTTTTCCTAATATATGTGAGAGACGAAAATATTTTGTTTTAATAATTATGGAACAATATTAAGAAAATTCCTTAATAAAAAATTTATTCACGTAGAATTTGTGAAAAATTAAAAATTTCTCACCTGCTCATGTTGTTGTTGTTGCTGCTATCATGGATATATTTGAATATTTGTAGGTGGGTGGCGGTTGGTTGGTTGTCAGAGCGAAAAAAAAGTGGCAATCACCACCTTTACTACTACTACCACCACCCTCCGTTTACAAGTGAACGTTTATATTCTTTCACCCTCCTACCAATTCTTAATAACCTCCCTTTATTTTTAATTCTCGCCGAAAGCAGACATCACATTTCAAGCCTTATTAATCTCCGCGGAATATTTTCAAGAATAAAAAATTAAAACCCAAAGCATAATGTTTTGTGTTGTTCAAAAAAGAGGTTGTTTAAATATAATGTGTTAGAAAGAAGAAGATAGATATAAGTAGGTTTACCGTCCATCCACCCACCCATCGAAAATTCACCACCCCCTCATCTGTGTTTTGTTTTTTCTTCTTTTTCCGTCTTTCTTTCTTTCTCTTTGAATATATTAATTGAACGACTGTGCATTTTTCTTTTAAAGCGCGACAACAGTTTTTATTGTTAATCTCACTTAATAACTTGGCAAGCACAATCCATCTCTTTGTGTCTCTTTTCAATAAATCGTACCAAATCTTATGAATAAAACAGAGATAGATAGTGTAGATATAGAAAAGAGCATGGATTCATTGGTTGGTCTCTCTGTTCTTGTTGGTGGTGGTAGTGATGATAGGGGGGTGGGCAAAAGGGGCCTTTTTTCCAGGGAACCAGAACGAAATAAGTTGGGTATGAATTAGTCAACAACTTTTAAAGTCGGCAAATGTAAACTGCCACTTTTTATTTGGTATGCTCGAATTATTTGCATAATATTGTTCGCGCAATCCTCTTTTAAAAAGTTGAAACATCGTCAGGGGCAGGAACAGGAACAACTAAATGATAACAGGACGGTGGACGGGTGGCAATAAAAGGGTGGTAGGTAAAGGTACCTAATGATGACGATGAAGTGGAAAAAGGTGAAATGGGTAAAATGTAATGAATTTCCGGTTATATCAAGAATTTTTGAAATGGGTTACCGGAAATCAGTGACATTATTAAAAAAAATGAAAGAAAGAAATGACTATAGAACGTGAATTTTAATTTGACAAACGGAAGTGCAACTGGCCACTTTCAACAACTGCCGTACTTTCAAGAAAATTTACTGTTAACCAAGGGGGTAGTAGAATAAAAATTAGTAAATACAAATACAAAATACACCCCCCCGATACATCCACTGGGACACATTACCATTAGCTATGTAAAGTAGCGAAGAGTTGGTGGTGGTAGATAGAAGCAGGTTTTTAAAAGTTGAGGGTGGTAATAATATAAAAAATTAGTAGGGATGTGAACAATCGAGAAGTGGGGGTAAATTGTTCACCTATATCCACAAGTAAAATAACAACAAGTATATACAAGATATAGGTACAAAACACAGTTCGTCAGATCATTCGTTGTTGTCTTTGTTTAGATTGTTTAAAAGATAATTGAAAGAAGTGCAACAGGAATATCAAAATGTAAAGACAAAAAAATTGGCAAACTTTTGTTTGTAGGTATTTTATAGCACATTGTATCTCTATTCTAAATACTGTTTCTATCTCTCTCTCTCTCTCTGTTGAACACCATCCCCTTAGGGATCTCGAAATAATTACGTAGCTCAACTTAAAACTCGAGAAAAATTGTACACCATTTTTATAATCATTCACCTTTCGAGAATAGAATTTACTTTGAAATTTCGCCCTTCCCCAATTTTTTTCCTTCCTTCCTTCTTCCTTCTATCTTCTTCTTTCTCTTCATTTCACATTTTACTAATACGTACAGTCATTAAGAAAATTTTTATAATATATCGCAATCAATTTACTTTAAATTGGCGATAAGAAGGACAACGATAAGAAAATCAAATCAAGTTTGGTATAGAGCGAAGGGGGGTGAGTTAAAAACAGGAGAACAATCAAAAGTGCCTGGCAATGATTTGCATAGGAATCACATTCCAGAGATAACGACACAACCCTTTACTTCTATTCCTGCTGCTGCTGCTGCTGGTGGTGGTGGTGCTGTTATCAGGACGTCGATTGGGCTGTTTCAGGATTTTAATCGAAGCTTAGGTCACGTCCTAAACCATTTCCACTGAATCGATCTCACTTCAATACATCAGAGCTTAAAGAAGTTTCACCAGAAAAGACGTGATGATGTTCTTTTTGTAAAAGTATATTGGAAAGATAAAGACCACCCCGCTTCACTGTCACCCAGATCTCGTTATCACTTAATAGCCCGTTGAGAATTAATTCGTTTCCTGATTTAAAAGTAAAGACACACAAAGTCACACACACACACACACACAAACACAAAAAAAAAGAAGAATAATAATGCGGGAGCTTTTATTTAAAATCGACGATTATTATCAATCTAGATGGTGATGATGGTTAAAAGCTCACCCTTAACCTGCTGAGGGGAGGTTAATTTTTTTCAATGTATATATGGTTGGTGTTTTTTTTTATGTCAGTGTTGTGTTTTAATATCACTAATAACTCACAAATACAAGGTATCATTTACAATGACATATGTATATTTTTATAGATTGACCACACGTCAGGTCTCAGGTGTTGTCTTTTGTATATTTATACTGGAAATTAGACAAAGATAGAATCATTGGTGATGATATGTATTTGGTGGTGTTTTTTTTTCTAAATAAAATTTTTTTTTCGCATGGCCGTTGCGCTTTTCGATCGGACAACATATATTATAGGGTGGTGTTGGTGGAGGTGGTGGAGGTAGATAGATAGGGGCAGGTATGAATAAAACATGGAAAATTTGTCACAGTGGCATGTAGTATTAATCGAGGGTGTGCCAGAGCCATTACCAAGCAATACTAATCAGTTACCATATTTAATTTTTAGTAGGCACAGCAACAACCCCCCATCACTATAAAGCAGAAAAAAAAACATATACAGACCACCCCCCAATATTGCATGTATAATATCAAAATAGAGAATTAATCAGTGACTTGCTGAGTAATCAATTTTACGTTTTTTTTTTATTCTTTTCATTTCTCTGTTTTGCAAATTTGTAAAATATATTTCTTTTTCTTATATAATTATAATCATTGTTACCACCTAGTCGAACATGAAACAATTCCCTGGAGTGTACCTACTGTGGGCCGTTCGTTAATTTTAAATCTATTTTTATGGGAGACTGAAAAAGCCTCCAAGCTGGCTGGAAAAATAGCTCTCTTAGTTAACGGCAAAACGGTCGTGGATAATAGCTTCTTTGACTTCTTAGATGGATTTTTTAATATAATAATTTCAATAATTTATACGTTGAAGGGGGGCGAATGAACGCCACCATCCTGGCAAAGCTTTTTTCTCTCTCGCCAGTCTCGGCTTGTTCGCTTCTTCTACAAAATTTCTTTAAAACCACCACCACCACCACCACTCATACCGATATTCACCACCAATCAGGATCTAATTTCCTCTTTTTTTGTCGCGGTATTTTGTTGTATGATAAAAATGATCAGAAGAAGGGGGTAGTTTCGTTGGGATTTTTATAAATTTTACTTAACCTTCTTCGGGGTACAATTTAAATTGGGCAATAACTGGAATTTGTATATAGGGAACGATCTTTTTCTTTCTTAAATATGCATCAATATCAGGGATATAAAATAGGGGTTGTTATTATTTTTGTGTTGGAATTTTTATTCTTAATTGCTGGGCCATTTATCAGTTTTTCCTCCTCATCCCTCCAACAACGATTTAAACATTAATAGTAAAATACAGACAACAGGGTTAAATAATCGGGGTTTTATTAAAAATATTTGTTATTAAAAATTGTTAAAATAACTCTGTTTTTAAAATAAAATTATCTAATTTGTGGATTTTCTTAATAAAGATCCCATATAAAAAAAAAAAATTAATTGGCGACACGTAATGAGAAAACTTCGTATAATTAAGTGTCTGGAATGTCACTTGGTAAAGATATGCGATAGGGACTAACGACAGTATCAGAGCAATACAACCAGCGGCGTAACATTAATCAATTTTTAATAGCAATTTTTTGTCTTAAACCACTAATAATGTAGCCAAACAATAATTACCCCTTTCTTTTACGATAGTTTACGACCCGATCTCTTAAATTATAATATAAGGGAAGGGATACTCTAGTATACTAAATGTGTATATTTAAGTTTAATTAAAATCGCCACCCCTGATGCTGGCTGTCGTCATTTTGTGTGTGTGTGTATGAGAACCACCACTAAAACCGCAAGACGACACCTGCTCTAATGAGTTTGAGACGGCGTTGACATGTGTTACCACTACCACCACCACCACCACCCTTTACCAGGACAATAAATACTCGATATTGTTAGCGAAACAATCCCAACAAGATCATGAGGATATTAAAACCAACCGACCAACTACTCCCGCCCCCGCACTCTCGTCCTATTCTACACAACATTTACACTACAGTAAAATGTTGATTGTTTAAGAAACAATCCACAAATTAGTCGTATTAATAATAACCAACCCTTGTATAACAATAATAATCTCAAAAGTGATATACCTACCTATATGTATAGGAAATAGAAAGAGATAGATAATTTCAAAACATAAAAATGAAGGGAAATTATGGTCCTGGACAGAGACACACATATACACACTAACACACAGATAGGATGGTGTTGCGTTGACAAAGTGTCGGTAGTGATGGTGGTTGGTCCGTTTTCTCTCTTTTCATAACAAAACGCGATATCGCACACACACGACATTTCTCTAATGACGAAATTTGTCATCTTTTGTAATGGTCCGAAATAGCGTATTGGCGATGTTTACCATTCTCTCTCTGGTCCCTCTACACTCACACACACACACACACACACACACACCCGTCTATGAAAAGAGACAAACTTATATATGTACAGTAGGGTAACAATATGATACTTTATATGAGGATGGTGGTGGTGGTGGTGGTGGTGCAATATTGTTGTTGGACATGCTAAGGATATGTCCGGAAACCGGGAGACCATTGTCCTTACGAAATTGGTTAGGACAAGTACACAATTCCCGAAAACATGACAATATCAATTCATCCGTTTTAGAAATCCCTATGTCGTGACGGATATTATGCAAACTACCCCGTCATATTTATAATAATAGTCATAATAATAATCATAACAATGTGAAAAATTACGTTGGTCTTGAAGAGGGTGGAAAGAACATAGCATACAAACAAAAAAGATAATCTAAGGATTTTCTTAAAAAAAAAAGTGGAAATCTTCTATTCTAGGTATTCTTTGATTAACAGTGGAGGAAAACCACAATAAATTCCATTTTTGGAAACGTACAAGTACACAAGATTGCGGTCATAACTGTTTCCGTTACCCTGTTTAGGAGAGTAAGACCCCTGTCACACGGCAAAAATAAATCATAATTACCGTGGTTCTCAATTTGCCGAGTGTCACCACACAATATTCAATTAATGAAGAATGGAACTTTATTTAGTACATTGGTTGTTCTATTTAGCTAAATTATGTCAACTACGCATGCGCGGCATTTAAGATCACATGGCTAATCGACAATAGTACTAAGCCTTGCGCGTGCGTTAATTGTAATTGTGAAACCCCGGTGTGTCAGGGTACAATTCTCCAATATTATAATTTGTATTGACGTTAAATTACAATTTACTTTGGAGTGTGACAGGGGTCTTATGGAGCCAATCGAAATTGCTTGTTGTGCTCATCAGCACATTGTGCTCTAAACGTTACACCGTCTCATGTGTAAGCCTCCTTACCACCGACTCACTCTCACTAATAAATCAAGAAAAGCTTCTATATTTTGGGAAAGCTTTTTAAAAGAAATAAAAAGAAAACATAAGAAAACCCATCAAAAAAATAAATAAAAACATCCCATCAATTTTCCACGTGTTTTCCCAATCCCAATTATCAATCAAGACAAGAATATACAGATGAAATTGGTCTGATTAAAATGCAAACAAAGACAATAATACACCAGTACTATCTTCATCACCCAGGAGTTAAAAAAAAGACTAATAACCCTCCCATCCCCCAATCGTACAAAAAGACGGAAATAGAATAGACGGAACAACAACGACACGACAACACAAAAACGGGGAAAAAAGGGAGAAAAAAACGAACAAAATACAGCAAGACAAACAGTCGGCAATTAAAACAGGACAACCCTTTTTCTAAAGATAATATACAGATAACAAGAATCTTAAGGGTCGAAGTTGGAATAAAAAAAAATTAAATAGAAGGATGAAGGCAGTGTAGAGATGGAGGAGGACCTGTTTCTCTTAACTAGACAGAAGAATTTCAACGATAAATTCGTGGACCATTTGCAAAGCGTGTCATGAAAAAGAGCTTTCCCATTAAAAAGTTAATTTAATTAGCAGTTATTGGTGTAAGTCGGTTGGG
>JAZBHA010000764.1:0-37465 GCA_037464855.1 Iselma pallidipennis
TACAGTAGAACTCGGATATAACGACACCCCGACTATTAGAACAAACCTAACACTCTAGGTCTCTTGTGTGTCGTTATAACCGAATCCTACTGTATGTACATCTATTATAATTATTAAATTCAAAATATTTTAGGTGTTAATTGTTGTACCGTTTCGAGATTCGGCCTACAAAATCATTCAAACAATCATCAGTATTTTATTGCCAGACGATAAGGGTAATGTTATCAATAAGAAACGATTCATATCGGAATTTACTGGAAATGAATTATATATGCCGAAGAAACATCCAAAGCCGGACGATTATGTTCGAACATTTACTGGAAATACCGGTGATGATTTTCGAATTGGTATCAGCGTCACCAAAAAGAGTATAAAAGTGATTATTTCTTTTTATATTTACTTGAATTTTGTTGATTATTTTGTTTGTTATTATTGTAGTTATTTGCTGATTTCTATTCCTCGGATATTATAGTGGCATCGCCATTAGGTTTACGTACAATAATCGGTGCTGATGGTGAATCAATACGTGATTATGATTTTCTATCATCATTAGAATTATTAATTATGGATCAAACTGATTTATTTCTAACCCAGAATTGGGATCATATCTTTCATTTATTTAAACATTTACATTTACAACCGAAATCATTACATGGTACAAATTTATTAAGAGTACGTACATGGGCATTAGATGGTCATACGAAATATTATCGTCAAACATTAATATTCTCATCAACAATAATGGCTGGTATTAATAATTTATTTAATCGTAGTAATAATTTTGCTGGTAAAATAAAAATTGAGAATCCTATCGAATTGGGAACAATTAATGAGATTATTGTTAAATTACCGCATGTTTTTAAACGATTTGAAACAACTAGTTTACAACAATCATCATATGATCGTTTGGAGTTTTTTATTAATAAAATTCTACCAAATCATACCGATACAGTTTCAAAACAGACATTAATCTTTATACCGAGTTATTTTGATTTTGTACGGTTAAGGAATCGTTTTAATAGAGATGATTTGTCGTTTGTCCAAATCTGCGAGTACTCACAAGTAAGTTGTTTTTAATCACTTTAGAAAGTGATCCATTTGTAAATTTTATTTTTAATTACAGGAGAAAAAAGTGGCTCGGGCTCGAGACATGTTCTTCCATGGTGATGCTCATTTTCTGTTATATACCGAAAGATTTCATTTCTTTAATCGGATTCGAATCAAAGGTATCCGTCATATTATCTTTTATCAGCCACCAAATTTCCCACATTTTTATTCAGAAATGTGCAATTTAATGACGGTAAGATTCTCTTAGTGTGTCTATTTACGTAAAGATATCTGCGAGATCAGGATCTGCGGATCCATCGGGAGATCAGAACTTCCGATCACGTTTCGCTACACACGCACAGATGATCTCCCGATCGTCTGCCGCCCGATGAGTGAAGGTCATGAAACCTTTACGTGTGTGGCGACGAAGATCTGCAAGATGCATCTACAGATCTGATCTTCCAAGCAGATTGCAAATCTCGGCTAGTTTGTTATGACTAGAGCTCTGATCTCTCGACACGATCTACATGTGTGTGGTGAATCACAGATCCAATCGCAGATCTAGATCTGTGAAAGATAGAAATTGGCGATCTGGTGGGCAGACCATGGTCGCTGCGTGTGTGTCAAACAACAGATCTGATCTCCCGATGGATCCGCAGATGTCGATCTCGCAGATATCTTTACGTGAATAGACACACTTACACACTTAATTGATTGTATGGCTTACTATGTTTTGTCTTCTTTTTTTAGCAAGATAATATGAATAAAAAAATTGGACACGATATTTATATGACTGTAACTGTATTGTATTGTAAATATGATATTTTTCAAATGTATGGAATTGTTGGTACTAACAAAACAAATGAGATGTTAGCATCTGAACAAAATTCCCATGCTTTGGTAACTGGCGATAGTTAAAATGTGATATCGTAGAGATGATCAACCATATTTTTGATTTTAAAATAGATTTTTTATGAAAGAAAACATGCGTATTTTAATTACGGTTTTCCCTCGAGTTATTCTGCTCAATTTTCCGTATTTGTTTTGTTGTTCGCTGTTCCTGCTATCATTTAATGTGATAACGTAGTCGCATACAGATTGGGAGACAGTGCTGTCATAATCACCCCTGCAGTGGTGGATCTAGGCATTTGGGGGCCCTGAAACTTGTGTTCTTTGAGGGGCCTTAAAGCTTATGTTTTGTAATGTCGTATATCAAAAGAAAGACAGATTGTATTACCAAGTTGAAGCTTCAGGAGGTCCTGAAACTATTGTTCGACCAGTATCACTGATACGTGAGCTAATACATCGTCAGCATCCTTGGTTCACTCTTGCCAAGAATGCGTTCCCCTTGCTATTGCTTATTTTATTATAAGTAGAGGCCAGGGGCCCTAAAGCTTAAACTTCATAAGCATCAGTATAGATCCGACCCTGCACCTCTGTAGTGCGGTGGGACGACAAATTTTGTCGTGTTCTCATGGTGGATTCCGAAGCGTGGCCTGTACGGCTCTGACCAAGCAGAATTCAGAATTTTTCAAGTTTTAAAGAATGCTGAATTCTGATGGGATAAAGCTGCACAAGCCACGCTTCAGGATGTCCCATGAGGACATAGCTTAATAGTCATGCAACGTTCTTGTAATGAATTTAGATCTAGTCTTATTACTTTAAGAAAACTGCAGCGACCACAATGCTTGCTGAGGGATTCACAGAGCTATTTCTATCTTTAAATCAAAGCTGTAAGTAGTCTATGGCCAGTGTGGTCTCCAGCCACAGGCGCCGGGTCTCTATTGGCGCTGAAAATTGATTTGCGGACCTGATTAGGGTAAAATCGTGACCCTCACCTCCTACAAAAGCACTTCAGCTAAAAAAACAAAATAGAAGTGAAGGGGATGATTCTCTTACTTTACCCTTTATGATTTGAAAATAATGCGTAATTTTTGTATTTAGCCATAGACGCCAAATGTTCTCGGTACGGGTCTTCTTCAAACTTTGTACTCTTGGTGGATTCCGTAACGTGGCTTGTACGGCTTTAACCAATCAGAATTCAGGACTTTTTCAAAATTTCGAAATATTCTGAATTCTGATTGGCTAAAGCCGTACAAGCCACGCTTCGGAATCCCCCATGAGAACTCAGCTTAACATCATCCTTCCTCTCTCGACGAATAAAAAGGCAGATCTGTTATCTCGCTCTTAATATAAAGAGGAACAGTCGGGCGAGAAAAATCTCATGTATATCTCGAAAAGAGTCCAACGCCATCACCAATCATAGCGAATTTCATGAATAGGACTCTTAAGGAAATCCACTGATGCCAATTTTAGGACAAAATTATACCGATTGACCAATAATAATCGACTTTTTTATAAAGATTATAAATTATTGGTCACATTTCCCAATTTTCTCAGCTTCAGTTACAACAACCACTATTCCTCAATAGTCCTTTAAGGACTAGTTATCCTATTATCTATTAACTCAAGAAATAAAGAATTTCGGTGAATTATATTAGAAGTTCCAGCTAAAAAAAGCTTGGTATGTTTATTATATCATAGTTTATTAATTTAAAGAATATATGTTAACATATTTCTATCTAATATCAAAAATTTGTAATCATCCTAGAACAAGTTTGATTAATCATTATCATCGTACGGATATTTGTTGTACATTAATTTTTTAATAAATGCACTCCTTTCATTCAAATCATATTCTGAACTGAAATTATAATCAGGCCATGTTATGTTTTCTTCTTCAGTTGTTGTTGTTGTTGATGTTGGAAAAACACCTTCTTTTATAAATCTCTCTTCTTGAAGTTCAGTAATCTGTTGTTGCATCTCTGTAACAAAACCAAATAAATTAATAAAACCTGATCCTTTTAAAATTCTTAAAAAAGAAACATTTGTTTTACATTTACCAGCTATAATATTATCGCATTTCAATTGTATTTGTTGCGGTATAGCATATTTCGGTACACTCTTATCACCATTCCATAAAAATACATAATATAATGATAACATAATTGCAGCTAATGATACAAAAAACACATATGCAATTACTGTTAATACACGTACGAGTTTCTTTTTATGTTTCGGTTCATATAGACGATCTTTCGCCTCTTCACCAGCCAATTTAACACTTGTATCTATTGAATTCGTTTTACCCCATTGATTATCACAATTATTGATACCGTTATTTAATTGAATTTTATATGACATAATTGATAATTTCGTTTTGATCGGTGTAAAGATTCTATTAATTAATGATGATTGGAGCGCCACAATGTATATACGTTCTTAATGTTTTTAACGTTTTCGATCTACAACAACAACTCTATACACAATCACGGTTCAGTTAGACGATAGTTATTTTGAAACGTTTATATTTGCTCAGTTGGTGATTTTTACAACAACAATCGATCATTTTCTGACTAGAAACACCAACATATACACCACCACATTACTGTAAACATTTATTAATCTTCGTATTTAGGACGTTCTTGGTGTGTGAGTGAACTTCTAGTGATTTTAGAAACGCCGGGTCAATCAATATTGCACATATACATATACACAATAGCTTAGTGTGTGAGAGTGTGTATATATATACATATATATGTCAAGATGTCTCTTTGCGCATCTACTAATAAATTTTTGACGAAAAGTTTTTTTTGAAAATCTAATCTAAATTCAATTAAGACACTACTGTGTTTATAGCGGAAAACGATATAAAAATAGACCTTATAGTGTTTCTAGGTCATTGCTTTAAATTAAGCAAAACATTTGCCTTTGATGTTTGCATTTACTGGTAGCACTTTAATGTAATATTTTAATGTTTTTGTTGGAAATTACGTGATAGACAAACTGAAATTGTTTCTATAACAAGGATTTTCTACAATCTCTCACTTGCATTAGTTCCAATTAATTATCTTTAAATTCTGTTTAGGGGTAGATATCTTGAGGGTCTTGAGGGAATCGGCCTTATTTTTGCATAAAATTTCGAAGAATTTCTTCAATAATCCGTTTCTAAAATAACAAAAAATTATGTCTATTTGAAATGTGTCCCGGCGCATCCACCAAAATTGAACGCCCGCCAGTGGCTCGACTCCTGTTATTATACGCCTTTTGCCACTTATCTGAGGTAAATGAGCGGTAATTTTGAAACTTTCTATACAAGATAAGCTAACAATGAGTGCCAATAAACACTTATTTTCATAACTGCAACCTTCCCACGATTAGAAACCACTCAGTGCAATAAATTTGCGAGGAGTAGCGGAATGCTTTATTTGATGCGAATTTTTTCACATCCTTCCAGTCAATTAGGGGCTAGTAGAGCTGTAACTCGAGACTCATTAGTGTAACGAGTCTAATCATCATTAGTGTCTGTATTTGTATCTTTGTTAATAGGCCTCCCAGACTGTTTTAGCTCCAATTCTCAAAAAAGTACGATCCTCCGCTATTCTTAGAGAGTGGTTCGTCCACAAATTGATCAGTACTGTCATCGGTTACGATTAATCGATAATTTTTCTATTTACTGATTAATCGATCGTTTGTATTAGAGATGCGACTGCAACCTTCGATGCAAGTCGATTTGCAGGTCGACTTCATGACTGCAAGTCGAACAATCTTCAAGTCGAATCGGATACGGTGCAAGTCGACTTGCACACGACTTTAGTCGAAATTCGTGTGTTAATTTGTTAGTGTTTTTATTAGATAAATAAAAGGAGAGGAAAGACTGTAGACTGTAGACCATAGAGGTACGCGCCAAGTTGATTTACTGGACCTTACGTAGTGCAAGTCGACTACATCGATTCAAGATGCAGCTTGCCTTTAGTCGACTTATTAGTGGAAGTCGCCCATCTCTATTTTGTACGATTAATCGATTAATCGAAAAGGATTAATCGCAATAATCGATTTTTTTCAAATAATCGAAAATCGATTCTGTATTTCCATTATTACCCAGCCCTATTTCGAACTACGACATTCTACTACCAACATTTTACAATTATTTACGCTATTATTGGAAAATAAAGATTTGAAATCCTTTTTTGGCGGCCTGTAATCGTTTGTTTTTTGATCAATTTTTGTCAGAAAATCGAAATTCTGCCCTTCTTTCAAAAAAGTGTATGATTTCCTTCCAATGAGCCATTTCGCCTTGAATGCTTCTAGTGTTAGACAAATTGTAAGCAAAATTGAAAGATTTACGATTTTCTGTTCTTAAATTATTCTATTTTTCAATAAATATTGGGTGATTTATACCATTGATCTGTCCTGTAAGCCTAAAGTATATCCACAAATAAAATATAATATCAACTAATAATCTGTCTTATTAACAGACAAAAGGGTGTGCAGAATGTCCACCGCACAAGGGCGCCTTATCAGTTGGGGTGCCAAATCACGTTACTTTCCCTTGAGTTTTTTTTTTTGAATGAACTATTTTAAACATTTCGATTTTGGAGTGTAATAACAGGGGCGCCAAAAAGTTTCCTACGCAGGGGCGCTAAATTGTTTTATGCACTACTAAGCACTTGGTGTATAAAGCAAAGCTTTCGACATATATCAAACTTTGCTTCATATACACCGAATAGCATAAATATTTTGTTTTTTAGCTTGATCCATGTAGATTATGCCTAATAATTGATATAATCACAAATATTTACCAATCTTATCTATGAAACCATACGAAAATGGTAAATATTTATGGAAATTTTACTATTAATTTATTCAATTAGAACTGATATTTTCATGTCAGATTGAATTTCCACTATGTGTATGTAATAATTTTCAAGAGGGTAATGTTCCATGTTTCATCAGGACAAACATGTGTCATCAGCTTATCGTAACTTCGTTATTTTGCATCTGGAAACGAAAACTTCCTGGCAACGATCCAATCACAAATAAATTTTTGTTATTTCTGTCTTATTTAGGTAAATATTTCCAACGAATTCTTGCAAATATTATTCTAACAAAACATTAATGGGCAAATGTGTCAATATAAAGTATAATTGTATAGTTTCGATACATATCCCCGGATGATTGTTAACATAAAACACAAACAATTAAAGTTGAATTTACCTTTGTCGGTATTAATGTAGTTGATGATTGTTGTTGTTGTCGGTGATGATGTTGATGTTGTTGTTAAGATTATTTCTGTTGTATTGATTGTTTCATTATTAATTGATGTGAATTTCATTGGAGTTATTAATGAATTGTTGATGATAGCCGAAGTGTCTTTATTATTATTAAGAATTTGCGGCTGACCATCCCACATGAAAATATAATAAATTGATAACAGTATAGCTGCCATTGAGACACTAAGTACATATGCAAGTACGGTCAGTACTCGAATAATTTTCGGTTGTGATTTCGGTTTAAATAGTGTAAGGTCTTTTCGATTATTACCGGTACGTTCCGGTGACTCTATTGTGATTTCTTCTTCAGCTGACATTTTGCCATAATTTAATGTTTCTGGCTACAATTGGACGTATTATTTATTAATGTTGAAACTTTGAAGTTCGCATCGTTTTTATGACGGATGTATACGGTTGGCTTTTCGCGTTATCTAGAGCGTCGCGACGACCGTGAATACTAGACAAACAAATATTATAGAGGAGCGTCAAGTTTTTAATGTAAATTACACATGCGCTGTATGATATTTTTCGAAAAAAAAGAAGAAAGAAATAGAGAAAAAAATGATACCATAAATGTATATAGATAAGTTGATAGGTAACTCTATTCAATTATAGCTAGATGATTGATTAAATCTATCTAATTAATAAGACGTGCGGTGGCTACAGTTTATACAAGCACACCTGGATACTGTTATCATTAGCTAAATTAATTCTTGTATTATAAGTATATTATTGTATGTAAAATATTTAGATAGAACTACGTTGATGTGTGTGTGTAGGTGGATTGTTTAGATAAGTTCTGAAGGTTTATATAAAAACAGAAATAAATGATTTCATATTGAAACAATTTCCTTTTCAGGCATTTTTTCATTCGAACTTTTTTGTCTTGTCATTTTCCATCCCTATATATCAATATTTCTGTTAGCAACTACCTAAGGGTAACTTCTATTTTCATGTACCCATACTGGATTATTTTTATCGATTTTACAGAAAATAATTTTAACTTTATTAGACTTTTATTGTGGCAAATATCGGTTTGCAGTTACGTAAAATGAACAAGGGAATTTCACGACATTGATGGACCCCAGTGGCAGAAAATAAACTGGATAATGAGCAATTTGAGACATTGATCATATTGGCTAACAGAATCAATATAATAAATAAATTGGTTTTGTTTTTCATTTTTTTTTCTTTTAATTAAAGATTTTTTGATAGAAACCCCCAAAATTAGATAGTTTTGTGTCTAAATAAGGCAGTAGACTTCGGTTATAATGATATTCTTGAGAACTAAAAAATCTTGAATGTTCTATCCGGGATTTTAAATGATAAGTAGAATGGATATTGTCGTAATAACCGAGGTGTCGTTATAGGAGATGCCTTTATGACCAAGTTCAACTGTATTTTATGATTGTGTTTATTACTAGCAGGTTTTAATGCTCCTTTGGGAATAGATGTTCTGCAAAGTTTTTCAACTGGACATCTGAACAATTACTGAATTTTTGTTTATAATAATTGTTCTTGTTTTATTTAATTTGAATAATATTTTTATTCAGTGCCGATTTGTCTCGTATTTCGACGTGTAAAGAATAAATTCTTGTCCGTTATCAAAGCTTTTGTAGTAAACTTACAATTACCACGTGTTACATCGAGTGGGTATTTAGTCATTTTTTAGACAATCTATCACTGATAATATCACCCAAATCGATGATACATTTTTTTGTGAAGCAGGTACCTATATAAGATAAGGTTGCTGGTTTTGATTGAAATGATAGTCAATTGATGACTTTTATATTTTTTATATTCGATAGAATATTCAATATATGTTCATACAAACAGGGAGTGTTTGAACAGGGGTGGATATTCCCTGGAAAGTTAATCAAAAGAAAACGTTCAAAATTAAAGATTCTTTGACTGTGATCGAAACATCAGGATCGCTTGACAGATTTGGATTTATCCATAAATAGACAGCATATTCAGTCAGGCGACCCAATGATGGGTGGTGAAAAATTTTAGTAGGGCCACATTAGTCCTGTAATTTTTTTTTTTGATAAATGAAGAGATAGAATGCCCAAAATGACGGTCCAATGTTAATATGTTTTTCTTTTGAACTAACCATCCTATTTATACTTAAACTGAAGTAATGAAAGAAAAGAAAAGCATTTTTTTTATTTTAATTAAAGCGTATTTATTCAACAATCTTTCAAAGTTACTATAAGCTTAGTTGATTTGAACGTCTGTGTTGTTTCGAATGAAGTCTAAAAAGCTTGTAACTCTGGCAAAAGCTGACGGATAGCCAGGGTAACACCCTCGAACACTAAATGAAACAATACCAACTTGAACACCGGCACCTGTTAATGGACCACCAGAATCACCACTACAAGTACCAGTATCCGCAGCGCCAGTTATACAAATATTGCTTGGTTGAACAATATCAAACCAATCATAACATTCATCGTTTGAAATAATTGTTGAGTTTAAGACGTTCAACACATCAGATATCTCATAATCAAAACCATGAGTTTTTCCCCAACCACTAACAGTACCAGTTTCACCTTCATAAGTATTATTTGGATCAGATGCCAAGGGTACAACATTAACAACATCACTAAGTTCAACAGGTGACGAAAGCTTCATTACAGAAACATCATTAGCAATTATATCGATGTCGAATCCTGGATGTACAGTAATATCATTAATATGAATAGCAACTTTAACTTGAGTATCTTCCTGTTCGAGTGGACGATGAGCGCCTAAAGTGATCTCAACTTCGAAGGCTCTAAAATTTGTTTTTTTTTCGAATTAAAGATAAAAAGTTAAGTTTAAGTAAGTTTATTTACCCATCACCACAATGTCCAGCGGTTAAAACATAGTTGGGTGAAATAAGAGAACCACCACAGTACCAACCACCGCCAGTACCGTAGACTTCAATGAAAGCTTGATAGGGGATGGAATTAGGTACAGCTTCTTGGCCACCGACAATTCTTGGTAATGGAGGTATCTTAATGCCCCCTTTCGGTTCAACAAATAAATTACGGAAACCTAATTTGTTTGCCTAATCGTGAAAAAAAAACAAATATAATTGAAAGTAAATTGTAATTTAAGTTGAAAATTTTACCTTGGGAGCGCTGGCTACCAAACTGATACCAATTAAGGCAATTAAAATGATAGTTTTCATGATTTCTAGGTGTTTGAAATAAAACTGAATACCGAGGAGTACTACGAATTCCAATTTATATGTTTTTGTTATCTTTTATTATTATTATTTTTATAATTAGAAAGACTACAGTTGTGTTCTGATATGGATGCTGATCTTACTTCAAAAAGTAACAGTAACTTTGCCGTGGGGATTATTTCGGAATCAATTTATTATAATCGGTGCGATTCAAAGCAAATTTATCGTCATCGTCAAGGAGGATTATTTGGACAGTTAAACGGAATTCTGCCACCAAGTCCTTGTCAAGTCTTCTTAGACGGGCTCCTCGTAACCATTTACACTTAAAAAACATGACCAATAGTAGACAAGCATACCTACACAGTAAAGGACAGAGGTAGAAATTTGCAGTAGGAATCAGAATAGATATAATAAGAGTCGTCTTTTTATTATTAGCATATTTGAGGATTGTGTTTACAGTTGATTTAAATATTCCATTTCGAGCTTATTTACTCTTCAGTGCCCGTATGGGCGGAGTAATACCAGTCAACGGGGGCTACGGACTCAGACAGTATACGGACTGAATACTAAAGTCCTCGTTGACGTTCAACGCCGACAGTAAGCAAGCGAACATGACGATGACTTTGATCTGAATTTCACGGTCACCATCCACAGATGTGTCTTCCATCAAGTGAGTACTTATACGTAGAATTCCAAAAAGAGTATCAAAACTAGATAAGCTTCCAAATTTGGCTTTGTCATTAGTGATTGATCTTATCAAAATTTAGTGTACAACAATAATAATAATAATTACAAACAAAAAAAAGGAGGTTCACTGTTTGACCCGTATGTATTATGTTTTCCTTTAGAAGTAACTGTCCTATTTATAAATAAACTGAAGTGATGAAAGACAAGAAAAGCATTTTTTTTATTTTAATTAAAGCGTATTTATTCAACAATCTTTCAAAGTTACTATAAGCTTAGTTGATTTGAACGTCTGTGTTGTTTCGAATGAAGTCTAAAAAGCTTGTAACTCTGGCAAAAGCTGAGGGATAGCCAGGATAACACCGTTGAACACCAAATGAAACAACACCAACTTGAACACCGGCAACTGTTAATGGACCACCAGAATCACCACTGCACGTACCAGTATTAGTAGCACCAGTTATACAAATATTGCTTGATTGAACAATATCAAACACATCATAACATTCATCGTTTGAAATAATTGTTGAGTTTAAGACGTTCAACACATCAGATATGTCATAATTAAAACCATAAGTTAATCCCCAACCACTAACCGTACCAATTTCACCTTCATAAGTATTATTTGGATCAGCCGCCAAGGGTACAACATTAACAACATCACTAAGTTCAACAGGTGACGGAAGTTTCAATACAGAAACATCATTAGCAATTAAATCGATGTCGAATCCTGGATGTATAGTAATATCTTTACTAACAACTTTAACTTGAGTATCTTCCTGTTCGAGTGGACGATGAGCGCCTAAAGTGATGTCAGCTTGGGTGGCTCTAAAATTTGTTTTTTTTCCAATCAAAAATAAAAAGTTAAGTTTATGTAAGTTTATTTACCCATCACCACAATGTCCAGCGGTTAAAACATAGTTGGGTGAAATCAGAGAACCACCACAGTACCAACCACTGCCACCACCGTAGACTTCAAGGAAAGCTTGATAGGGGATGGAATTAGGTACAGCTTCTTGGCCACCGACAATTCTTGGTAATACAGGTATCTTAATGCCTCCTCTCGGTTCAACAAATAAATTACGGAAACCTAATTTGTTTGCCTAATTGTGAAAAAAAAACACAAATATAATTGAAAGTAAATTGTAATTTAAGTTGAAAATTTTACCTTGGGAGCGCTGGCTACCAAACTGATACCAATTAAGGCAATTAAAATGATAGTTTTCATGATTTCTAGGTGTTTGAAATACAACTGAATACCGAGAAGTACTACGAATTCCAATTTATATGTTTTTGTTATCTTTTATTGTTATTATTTTTTTAATAAATTGTGTATAGTGAAGAAAATTATGAATGTGTTTGTCAATAATCTGGCTGAAGATAAGTATCGTTTATACAAAAGAAAAAGAATTTTATTATCTAAAGTACCTGTCTTAGGGTGCTCAGAATCTAAGCAATTATCGGCATCATGTGGGTACGACTTACAGCTTCAATTCCCTCTTATACAGGTCACAGGTTACATGAGCACTACTTTGCTCTCAATAACTCCATAATAAACAGTATCAAACTTTATATTTAATATGACTTATAATTAGAAAGACTACAGTTGTGTTCTGATATGGATGGATGCTGATATTACTTTAAAAAGTAACAGTAACTTTGCCGTCGAGATTATTTCGGAATAAATTTATTATAATCGGTGCGATTCAGAGCAAATTCATCGTCATCGTCAACGAGGATTATTCGGACAGTTTAACGGAATTCTGCCACCAAGTCCTTGTCAAGTCTTCTTAGACGGGCTCCTCGTAACCATTTACATTTAAAAAACATGACCAATAGTAGACAAGCATACCTACACAGTAAAGGGCAGAGGTAGAAATTTGCAGCAGGAATCAGGATAGATATAATAAGAGTCGTCTTTTTATTATTAGCATATTTGAGGATTGTGTTTACAGTTGATTTAAATATTCCATTTCGAGCTTATTTATTCTTTAGTGCCCTTATGGGCGGAGTAAAACCAGTCAACGGGGGCTACGAACTCAGACACTATACGGACTGAATACTAAAGTCCTCGTTGACGTTCAACACCGACAGTAAGCAAGCGAACATGACGATGACTTTGATCTGAATCCGTCAAGTGAGTACTTATATGTAGGATTGCAAAAAGAGTATCAAAACTAGATAAGCTTCCAAATTTGGCTTTGTCATTATTGACACTCACAAATAAACTTTAACAAAGATCGGTATCTCTCCGTGTACAATAAATGCAAACAACACTCTTTTCATTCAATTGATACTTGATCCTATGGATCAGTACTAGATGTTTTATTTTTAAATAGTGTCTTTAGATTGTTCTTTCATTTAATTGATGATGTTATCAACGGAAATAACTAAACAAATTATCGTAGATCTACTGACAGATTTGATCTTATCAAAATTTATTGTACAACAATAATAATTACAAAAAAAAACAAAAAAAAGAGGTTCACTGTTTGACCCGTATGTATGTTCACGATTTTCTCGAGAATCACTGAATCGATTTTGATAAAATTTTCGATAATAGAATTTTTAAACTTGAGCAATGGAGGTAAATACCATTCAAGTTAGCAAATAATAATAATTAATCGACTTCATTAATAATAATAATAAGAAGCGGGACGGGTATGCCCATTGCAATAACTAATGAAGTTGGTTGAAAAAAATGCAGCCGATTCATTGTTTTAAAAAAAAAGGGATTATTTTTTATAAATGGAATGATTGACGTGCTAATAACAATATAGAGCGCCCAAAATGGCGGAACGAAAAAAGCGGCTTTCTGTAATAATTGTCGGTCCAACGCTATTATGTTTTCCTTTAGAAGTAACTGTCCTATTTATAATTAAACTGAAGTGATGAAAGAAAAGAAAAGCATTTTTTTAATTTTAATTAAAGCGTATTTATTCAACAATCTTTCAAAATTACTATAAGCTTAGTTGATTTGAACGTCTGTGTTGTTTCGAATGAAGTCTAAAAAGCTTGTAACTCTGGCAAAAGCTGATGGGTATCCAGGTAAACACCATTGAACACCAAATGAAACAACACCAACTTGAACACCGCCAACTGTTAATGGACCACCAGAATCACCATTACATGCACCAGTACGCTGGTCACCAGATAAACAAATATTGCTTGATTGAACAATATCAAACACATCATAACATTCATCGTTTGAAATAATTGTTGAATTTAAGACGTTCAACACATCAGATATTTCATCACCAAAACCATCAGTTAATCCCCAACCACTAACCGTACCAATTTCACCTTCATAAGTATTATTTGGATCAGCTGCCAAGGGTACAACATTAACAACATCACTAAGGTTGACGGGTGATTCAAGTCTCAATACAGAAACATCATTAGCAATTATATTAATGTCGAATTCTGGATGTACAGTAATGTCATTACTGACAACTTTAACTTGAGTATCTTCCTGTTGGAGAGGACGATGAGCACCTAAAGTGATATCAGCTTCGGAGGCTCTAAAATTTGTTTTTTTTCCGAATTAAAAATGGAAAGTTAAGTTTAAGTAAGTTTATTTACCCATCACCACAATGTCCAGCGGTTAAAACATAGTTGGGTGAAATAAGAGAACCACCACAGTACCAACCACCACCGATACCGTAGACTTCAAGGAAAGCTTGATAGGGAATGGAATTTGGTACAGCCTCTTGGCCACCAATAATTCTTGGTAATGGAGGTATGTTAATGCCTCCTTTTGGTGTAACATATAAATTACGGAAACCTAGTTTGTTTGCCTAATTGTACAAAAAAAACATAAACAGGTATTGAAAGTTGAATGTGAATTGTAATTTAAGTTCAAAATTTTACCTTGGGAGCGCTGGCTACCAAACTGATACCAATTAAGGCGACTAAAAGGATAGTTTTCATGATTTCTAGATGTTCGAAATACAACTGGATATTGAGGGGTACTACGAATTCTAATTTATATGTTTTTGTTATCTTTTATTATTATTATAATTATTTTTTTTTTATTAAATTGTGTATAGTGAGGAAAACTATGACTGTGTTCGTCGTTAATCTGTCTGAAGATAACTATCGTTTTTACAAAAAAAGAATTTTATTATCTGAAGTACCTGACTTATGGTGCTCAGAGTCTAAGCACCTATCGGCATCATGTACGACCTACGGCTTCAATTCCATCTTATACAGGTCTCAGGTAACATGAGCATTCCTTTGCTCTCAGTAACTCCATAATAAACTCTATCAAACTTTCTATTTAGTATGATTTACAATTAGAACGGTTACAGTTGTGTTTTGATATGGATGCTGATATTTCTTCAAAAAGTAACAGTAACTTTGCCGTCGAGATTATTTCGGAATAAATTTATTATAATCGGTGCGATTCAGAGCAAATTCATCGTCATCGTCGACGAGGACTATTTGGACATCTTAACGGTAATGGACAGAGGTAGAAATTTGCAGTAGGAATCAGGATAGATACAGTAGTCGCCGCTTATTATAATCAGTTTGGGACCTGTACTTTTTGATAACAATGGTCGATTGATAACACTATCCGTGATTATAATAAGCGGCGACTACTGTAAAATAAAACTCGTCTTTTTATTGTTAGCATATTTGAGAAGTGCGTCTACAGTTGATTTAAATATTCCATTTCGAGCTTATTTATTCTTTAGCGCCCTTATGGGCGGAGTAAAACCTGTCGACTGGGGCTACGGACTGAATACTAAAGTCCTCGTTGACGTTCAACACCGACAGTAAGCAAGCGAACATGACGATGACTTTGATCTGAATTGCATAGTCATCATCCACATATGTGTCTTCCATCAAGTAGGATTCCAAAAAGAATATCCAAACTAGATAAGCTTCCAAATTTGGCTTTGTCATTGATGTTAATCACCGACATTCACAAATAAACTTTAACAAAGATCGGTATCTCTGGAAGTACAATAAATGCAAACAACACTCTTTTTTTCATTCAATTGATACTTAATCTTATGGATCAGTACTACATGTTTTATTTTTAAATAGTGTCTTTAGATTGTTCTTTCATTTGATTGATGATGTTATCAACGGAAATAACTAAAAAAATTATCGTAGTTCTACTGACAGATTTGATCTTATCAAAATTTATTGTATAACAATAATTATTACAAAAAAAAAGGAGGTCCACTGTTTGACCCGTATGTATGTCCACGATTTTCTCGAGAATCACTGAATTGATTTTGATAAAGTTTTCAATACTCGACTCCCTGATATTCTAAGGAAGGTTTTAGTGGGCAACTCATTACGCTGGCGTTTTTTGGATTTGAGCAATGGAGCTAAATACCATTCAAGTTAGCAAATAATAACCGACTTCATTAATAATAATTAATTAATAAGAAGCGGGACGGGTATGCCCATTGTAATAAAAAATGAAGTCGATTCATTGTTTTTAAAAAAAATTCTTTTTTTTTGATAATCGAAAAATGATGGTTTAATGGTTATATGTTGTTCTTTTGGAGTAACTGTCCTATTTATAATTAAACTGAAGTGATGAAAGAAAAGAAAAGCATTTTTTTTAATTTTAATTAAAGCGTATTTATTCAACAATCTTTCAAAGTACTATAAGCTTAGCTGATTTGAACGTCCGTGTTTTCTCGAATGAAGTCTAAAAAGCTTGTAACTCTGGCAAAAGCTGACGGATATCCAGGTAAACACCATTGAACACCAAATGAAACAATACCAACTTGAACACCGGCAACGGTTAATGGACCACCAGAATCACCATTGCATGAACCAGTACTTTCAGCACCAGTTATACAAATATTGCTTGGTTGAACAATATCGAACCAATCATAACATTCATCGTTTGAAATAATTCTTGATTCTAAGACGTTCAACACGTCAGATAATTGATCACCAAAACCATCAGTTAATCCCCAACCACTAACCGTACCAGTTTCACCTTCATAAGTATTATTTGGATCAGACGCCAAGGAGACAACATTAACAACATCATTAAGTTCAACGGGTGATTCAAGTTTCAATACAGAAACATCATTAGCAATTATACTGATGTCGAATTCTGGATGTACAGTAATATCATTACTAACAACTTTAACTTGAGTATCTTCCTGCTCGAGTGGACGATGAGCGCCTAAAGTGACTTGAGCTTCGATGGCTCTAAAATTTGTTTTTTTTTCCGAATTAAAAATAAAAAGTTAAGTTTAAGTATAAGTTTATTTACCCATCACCACAATGTCCAGCGGTTAAAACATAGTTGGCTGAAATAAGAGAACCACCACAGTACCAACCACCGCCACTACCGTAGACTTCAAGGAAAGCTTGATAGGGGATGGAATTAGGTGTAGCTTCTTGGCCACCAATAATTCTTGGTAATGGCCACGTCTTAATACCTTCTTTTGGTTTAACAAATAAATTACGGAAACCTAATTTGTATGCCTAATTGTAAAAAAAACAAATATAATTGAAAATATAATAAATTGTAATTTAAGTTCAAAACTTTACCTTGGGAGCGCTAGCTACCAAACTGATACCAATTAAGGCGACTAAAAGGATAGTTTTCATGATTTCTATGTGTTTGAAATACAACTGAATACCGAGGAGTACTACGAATTCCAATTTATATGTTTTTGTTATCTTTTATTATTGTTTTTTAAAATAAATTGTGTATAATGAAGAAAATTATGAATGTGTTTGTCATTAATCTGCCTGAAGATAACTATCATTTTTAGAAAAAGGAATTTTATTATCTGAAGTACGTGACTTACGGTGTTTAGAATCTAAGCACCTATCAATGGTATAACTACCTACCACCGCGGGGAAGCCCGAACCTTTGAGTGCCCAAACATTGGAGCCGCCCTCGTAATTGTACTCGCTTTTTGGTGTAAATTTATGTAGCGGTAGTAAAGAGGGTCCTGAAGTAGGTTTTTACGGGGGGAGTAATGAATCTGAAGTTACGCCACTGGCACCTACCAACATCACGTACGACCTACGACATCACTTCCCTCTTATGCAGGTCACAGGTTACATGAGCATTCCTTTTTTTCTCTCAATAACTCCATAATAAACTGTATCAAACTTTCTATTTAGTTTGACTTAGGAAGGCTACACTTGTGTTATTGTTATTATGGATAGATATATTGCTTTAAATATTCCGTTTAGCGCTTAGGTACTCATTTTTCAGTTCCTCTGAGAAAGAGATTTCACGGACTGAATACTAAAGTCCTCCTTAATGTACAATACCGACAATAAGCGAACGAAGATAACGATGACTTTGATCTGAATTTCACGGTCACCATCCACAGATGTGTCTTCCATCAAATGATTATAGGTACGAAGAATTCCAAAAAAGAGTATCAAAACTAGATAAGCACCCAAATTTGGCTTTTTCATTTATGTTAATCATTGACACTCACAAATAAACTATAACAAAGATTAGTATCTCTGGAAGTACAATAAATGCAAACAACACTCTTTTCATTCAATTGATACTTAATCTTATGGATCAGTACTACATGTTTTATTTTTAAATATTGCCGTTAGATAGTTCTTTCATTTGATTAAAGAATGTTATCAACGGAAGTAACTAAAAAAATTGTTGTATACCTACTGAAAGATCTGACTTTATCAAAATTTATTGCACAATAATAAGAAACCGTTCCCGAGGTATACATAGAGGAGACCGGGGACAAAAGTAACATGTCATGAAAGTAACAACGCTTCATTTCTCTTCCCTGGACAATGTGTCATTAGATACCTTTATGCAGCCTCTAATTACTAGTAAATTATCTGCCGCATTTGAGGCAAACTACACTTGTTATGGATGAATTTATGTTTTTGAAATTAGTATTCATTGTTTCGACGACTGGCGTAAGCGAAAAATCTCGTGGGTAACCCCACAGAGTTTGGTTAACGACTCGTGCTTATGGGAACGGATTACCGTAGTTAACCAAGGTACCACTGCACTACCAATAAAAAAAAGAGAAAACAGAATAATCGGCTTTTCAAAGGATTTCGAACAGCTAATCTACGGATAATCGAAGCTCTACCGTAGACCTAATTTTATATTTGGTTCTATGAGCTGCTGGTCGTCGAAAAGACGACAATGCTCTCCAATTTTTATTCTTATATCCTATAATCTACTAGAATAATATAGAATAGAATAGCTTAGTGCTGAGTATGAAACTTTATTCAAAAAAGGCACAATTTTAGGGGCCACCATAATTCAAAGCCGGACCTGTGCTTATGTTGACAAACGCAACATGTGTCGTATTATGCTTAGTACGCATCACAGCGACAAGTGTAACGTAAATCAAAATCTTGCAGTTACAACCAATGAGAAGATTCGATACAAATCCGCTTGGCGCTGTTATGCAACTGATCGGAATTAATGGTATAGTGGTTGAAGGTTGAAAGTTTATCAAAATAAAAACAAGGAATTAAAATTATAAATTTTATATTGATGGACCGTTTTTCAGTAAATTCCTGGTCTACCGAATGGTCTAAAATAAAATAATGGTTAGTTTGTCAAGAAGTTTTAATACAAATTCAGGGGTAAGATACAAATATTTCCATCAACAAATACACATAACCTTAAAATAAAATTTCAAATGACTAATACAGGAAATATGCATAATTTCCTAGAATTATTGCCGATAATCTATAAATAATAATTATTTGTCTTTTTTTTGTATACAGGGTGCTACATTTTTTAGTGAATCTGGTAATATGGGTGATCGTGAATATTTACAACCCATTTTGGAATCTTATGGTACTTTCCGACCATTACGAACAATCCCTGTATTTAGTATTCACCTCTTACTTACATTAATATTGGAAATTATTGCTATATTATATGCTGTCAAACATCCAGATGAAAATAGCAAATGTCGAGAATATTTTATAATAATTTATTTACATGTAGGACTGTGGTTTGTGACTTTAGTAAGTCAATTGGGGTAGTTTTCTTGATAATTGTTCACTAATTTTGGGGCGAAAAATTACAGATTGTGGATCAATTTGCACGCCAGAAACACTACAATCTTCGTATCTTAGGCTATTTAGATTTCTACAATAAAACACATGTCCACCATCGTCTTCCACTCTATGTAGTCAGTTTATGGAGTGCTGTAATTATGGCAGTTCAAGCACTAATTCAACAATTCTATCCGGACAATTTCGCCGAGAAATGCTTACAAGGTGGTAGTCTATCTCCAATTGGTTATCTGTGTGCCTTTATCACATTCGAATTCTGTATAATAGCCGGTATTAATATCAATTATATCAGTGAGTCTTAACACAAGATTTGATTGAAAACTAAATTATAATAATAATTATTGTTTTTTTAGTCCGAGTTCGTCGTTTCAACAAACAGAAAGCTCCCCCTGATGTCCAGAAAGAAGAATGGAATGCTTGTACTACACCAGAAGCACCGGAAGTCGGTTCTCGTATGGTCGGTGATAAATTATACGATTTCTTACAGAAACAAGCTGATCTTATCCGGTTTCTAAAGGAACATAATGCAAAATTAGGTGAGAAATTGATGGTATTAAGTGCTCAATCACAGGCACGTAATCGTCCTGAAACTGAAGCATAGAGAATATTATAAATTGATAAATAATTGATTTGTGATAGGAAAATTACCTTGACTTTTGTATTTCTTTTCCTACAAATTTTTTTTATACTGTTGATGTGTAAATCTTTGTTTTGTCGGCCAGTTGTTATATATTTAAATACAATTAACAGATACGATAGAGATTAATATATTTTAATATTACTAATAATAATAATAATATTGATAGCTTTGTCTGTATATATTACATATAATCTACATATTTCTTAGCAAAATTTTTGTTTTTTTTCCTCCCGTTTACCGTCCTCTTATAGTATTACTGCGAAAGGTCAACACAAAGTTCAATAAATAATTCCCATATTAAAATGAAATAAAAATAAAACAATGCTACTTTTTTCTTTATTTTACGAAATTTCTTGTATTATTGCGTTGATTAAAAATAATGCATCTTTAATGGTTTATTCAACTTGTTAAAGAAAATCTGGGAGACAGTGGCGTAACTAAGGATATGTGGGCACTGGTGCGACAACAAACAGAATATAATGGAAGCTATCCTTTCTCTCATTTTTAAGAAAGAGGATAGCAGTTAGGTGGGAATATGGGAAGTCCCGGTGTATACGTACTCTGAGGGGAGATTTTTCTCACCAAACTTACCCCCCCTTTTTCTATAAAAATAAAAAGGTAGATACCTATATGCTCACTCATGTTTTCAGAAAAGACGAAAGGGAATTAGGAGAGGAAAAATCTCTTCCTAAGGATGCAGATAGGCGGAGAGACTTTTCTGTCCTAACTTTCGCCTTCTCGTGCAAAAAACAAGACAAAATATAGTTTCCTCTCGATTTTTAGAGCGAGAGGTTGTATCTATCATTAAGGGTGATCTCGATTTGCAATTAGAAACAAAAAAAAGGGAATTTCGCTTTTGCGTCTTTGATAAGGAGAAGCCTAACTGTACTACGATGAGTTGCACAACATTTTCATTTCTCTCCTAATTTCGTGCACTCTCTCGTAACCAACAAAGAGGTCTTCCTTCAAAAATAGAAAGGAGAGTATCTTTTGTCTCGTTTTTAGTTGTCGAAGGTTCCTATTGAACTTAGGTCCTGGTGCGGTCGCATTACCGGTTTTTGAAAACATATAGAACCCTTTCTCTAAGGCTAACATGTTTTTCTTTTGAAGTGACTACCCTATTTATGATTGAACTGAAGTAGTGAAAGAGAAGAAAAGCATTTTTTTAATTTTAATTTAAGCGTATTTATTCATTTCAAAGTCATTATAATCAAAGCGTATTTGTTCAACAATCTCTAAAAGTACTATAAGCTTAGTTGATTTGAACGTCCGTGTTGTTTCGGATGAAGTCTAAAAAGCTTGTAACTCTGGCAAAAGCTGATGGGTATCCAGGTAAACAAAACCTAACACCAAATGAAACAACACCAACTTGAACACCGCCAACTGTTAATGGACCACCAGAATCACCATTGCACGAACCAGTATTCTCAGCACCAGATAAACAAATATTGCTTGATTGAACAATATCAAACACATCATAACATTCATCGTTTGAAATAATTGTTGAGTTTAAGACGTTCAATACATCAGATATTTGATCATCAAAACCATTAGTTAATCCCCAACCACTAACCGTACCAATTTCACCTTCATAAGAATTATTTGGATCAGCCGCCAAGGGGACAACATTAACAACATCATTAAGTTCAACGGGTGATTCAAGTTTCAATACAGAAACATCATTAGCAATTATACTGATGTCGAATTCTGGATGTACAGTAATTTCATTACTAACAACTTTAACTTGGGTATCTTCCCGTTGGAGTGGACGATGAGCGCCTAAAGTGATTTGAGCATCGGTGGCTCTAAAATTTGTTTTTTTTCCCGAATTAAAAATAAAAAGTTAAGTTTAAGTAAGTTTATTTACCCATCACCACAATGTCCAGCAGATAAAACATAGTTGGGTGAAATAAGAGAACCACCACAGTACCAACCACCACCGATACCGTAGACTTCAAGGAAAGCTTGATAGGGGATGGAATTAGGTACAGCTTCTTGGCCTCCGATAATTCTTGGTAATGGACGTGTCTTGATGCCTTCTTTCGGTTCAACAAACAAATTACGGAAACCTAATTTGTTGGCCTAATTGTAAAAAAAACAAATATAATTAAAAGTAAAATTGTAATTTGAATTCAAAATTTTACCTTGGGAGCGCTGGCTACCAAACTGATACCAATTAAGGCGACTAAAAGGATAGTATTCATGATTTCCAGATGTTTGAACTACAACTGAGTACTGAGGTATACTACGAATTCTAATTTATATGTTTTTGTTATCTGTTATTATTATAATTTTTTTAAATGAATTGCGTCTAGTGAGGAAAACTATGACTGTGTTCGTCAGTAATCTGTCTGAAGATAACCATCATTTTTACAAAAAAAAGAACTTTATTATCTGAAGTACCTACATGACATAGTACCTGACATAGGGTGCTCAGAATCTAATCACTTCCCTCTTATACAGGTCACAGGGTATATGAGCATTTCTTTTCTCTCAATAACTCGATAATAAACTGTATTAAACTTTCTATTTAGTTTGACATAGGAAGGCTACACTTATTGTGTTATTATATGGATGCTGATATTACTTCAAAAAGTAATAGTAACTTCTCCATTGAATTGTTTCGCAATAAATGTATTATAATCAAATCACTTTAAATATATGTGTAAACAAAAAATTTCAAGCCGTTATTTCATTTGCGATTGTTTGCATACTTATCGTCATCGTCATCGTCAACGAGGACTATTTGGACAGTTAAACGGTATTCTGTCAGCAAGTGCTTGTCAAGTCTTCGTAGACGGGCTTCTTGTAACCATTTACATTTAAAAAGCTGCGCCAATAATAGCATACCCACACAGTAAAGGGAAGAGATAGAAATTTGCAGTACGAATAAGAATAGCTATAATAAAACTCGTTTTTTTATTGGCATATTTGGGACTATAAATTGTGTTTACAGTTGCTTTAAATATTCCGTTTAGTGGTTACTTATTTTTTAGTGCCTCTGAAGCAGAGATTACAAGGACTGAATACTAAAGTCCTCGTTGACGTTCAATACTGACAATAAGTAAGTGAACATGACGATGACTTTGATCTGAATTGCACAGTCATCATCCACATATGTATCTTCCATAAAATAATTATACGTATAATAGAATTCCAAAAAGCGTATCAAAACTAGATAAGCTTTCAAATTTGGCTTTGTCAAATAAAACAAATAAACTATAACAAAGATCAGTATCTCTGCGTGTACATTAAATGCACACAGCACTATTTTCATTCATGATTGTCTTTCATTTGATTAAGGATTTTATCAACGGAAGTAACTAAAAAAATTATCGTATACCTATTAATAGATCTGATCTTATCAAAATCAATGGACTGACCTAATTTTTTTTTAACCGACTTCATTTATTATTACAATAGGCATACCGGTTCCTCTTCTGATTAATTATTGATTAATAAGTCTGATAATTATTACTTGCTAACTTGAATGCACAAGTTCAAAAAACGACACTGTAGTGTCTGTAATGAGCTTGAGCACACTGCCCTAATAGTTTTGGATTCTGGTTTAGCAAGACCGGTTTCGGACAATCCTGCTCATCCTCAGCAGCACGTCAAACTTGACAAAAAAAAAACACAACCAACAGTTTGTCTACAGTAAATTTTCGCATTTTTTTCGAATGTAACAGGAAGAATAAGTTTCACTCTACATTTTTTTAAAATTCTTTTCTCCTATTATAATATTTTTTTCGAATTTTGATTGTTTTGAGTCAATAAACAAACAAACAGACACAGACATCTGATTGTTTAAACACTAATTATTATTATTGTAATCATTCGACACTTTCTTTAAACAAATAGTAATTGTTGGAAACAATCTTCGAGGAAATCTGAAACATTTCTATAGATACTTACGTAATATTTTGTGTGTAAAATATGACTCAAGAAGATGAAGAAAGTATCTTCCACAATAATTTAAGGTGTAAAGATCTTTAACATTTAATTTTAGGATTTTTTACATCAATTTTGTAACATCTCTAATTACATATCAAGGTTTTTAGGAGAATTTACGAAATTTTAATTGCACTCCAAACGAAAACAAGTAAAAAACAACTAGGTATATTAATGTGACTAATTAAAGAAATTTAGCAGTGCCGGACTAGCTTACTTGGGCTCGGAGGGAAATCTCTCCTATTGAGTCCGGTCCTGAAATTTAGAGTCATCTATAAATCATTTTAAGTATAATTGTGAAACTTAATTTGAGACAAGTTGGTCTGGAATCGATCATCAAATTATTGAAAGAAATAACATAACGAGTGTATAATATAATACCTTTCACCTTGTAGAATGAAATTTCCTTTGTGTCACTCTTCCAATTATATTACGTTACATTCCAGTAACACCTATTACATTATATGTATAGTATATACTGTAAAAACAGTAGATTCATCCCCTAGACTGTACCGAGAACAGTCCGGTAACGGTAGCATCTATAGGGGGTAGTTGAGAATTTGCCAAGAGCAGCTCAGCTCTTCTGCTTATTTGCAATCAAATTTTTTAATATTGCTACAGTTGTTATGAAGAAATCCTCTTGAAAATAGTGCGAGAATCGAAATGTCAAAAAAAAATTTGTAAACACATTTTGCAACAATTAAAATTTGACAATAAAAGATTGTTAACAGGATCATTGTTATAGAACGTGTCGGGATTCACACGTTTTTAACCATCTTTCATAGTCAAAAACTTATTATTTTCTTCTTCCATTACAAAGAAATTAATGTTATTCTTACACATCTTATGCAATTTAACATTGATACGGTTAACCTATTGCAGTTAATTTGTCTAATGTAGCAATGATATGTTAGTAGAGTATCCTTCTTTTTTCCACTTTTATCATGTGAAAGCAACAGTATTACCTCTGGTTGTATTACGAGTCGTGTTTCAGTTTGCGACTTGATTTACATCTCTAAACTATCTAACCGATCGTGAGATGATCATGTGTGACTCTTGAATCTTTACTATCATTCCGTTTTGTGTAAATAATTGTTTGTTAGTAGCAGAAATGCATCCATATTTAGTTAGTATTTTAGTGTTCTTATTCATTTCTTATCAAAATTGTAATTGCCAGGATAAGGTCAATTCAGGTAAGTAAAAGAAATAGTTACAAGGTTACCAGTTGAATTTATGCCACATATTTCTGCATTTTATAATAAATTTATAGAGGAGAATAAGATCGACAACAGTACAACAAAAAAATTGGAAACCACAACAATCTCCATCCAAAAACCCACGGTTAAGAAACCAGGACCAGGTTTAATATGTCCGGGTAGAGATGTTCGACAACCGATTTTCTCATTGTCATGTAAAACCACCAAAGACTGTAGGACGTTCAGTAAAAACTATCTGTGTTGTAATAATAAATGTTTAAAAGCAATCCAACCACCGATCCTGGAACCATCTCATTCACGTAAGTTTACATTTGTTGTTTTTGAGAGAGAAAGAAAAAATGTTAGTAATTTCGAAATTTCCGATTTATCTTTTGAAAAACCGGCTCGTTATGCAATCAACTTTTGTATACCTATATGATATTTGCAATTTCTACTTAAAATTGACCGATTAAGTAACGAAATATTTCCATTAAAAACTTGTTTTTTTTCCGGTGACTTTTCTGTTAAAAAAACAAAAAAATATCCTGTTTCATCGAATGAAATCGAAATTTTCGTCTCTTCATTAAAAATATTTTTGCGCAATAATAGTCAACTTCCGAGTTTTAAATTCAATAAATACACATTCATATTTTATTATCATCATCATCAATGTGTCGGGTGAAAGTTTTTTTTTATGATAGCTTGAAGCGTCGATTTTTATAATTTCTATCTTATTATTATTATCATCACTTTTTTTTAATTGTTGTTTTTTTTTTGTGTCTTACAGCTATGTTCGGTATTGTTGATCGTGTATGTCCAATTGATCGATTAACGGAGATTTTTGATGTAAAAGAATGTATTAGTGATTCGGAATGTAGACCGAGAATTTGTTGTCCTGAAACCATGTTGGATGGTACAGTTAAAGGATATTGTCGGACAGCTCAATTGAAATTTGATCGTGTACCGGGTGTTAGACGATTAATGGAACGTAAGTGTGTTAAGTGAAGTAAATGCATGTAAAAAATCCAGTATCTATCCTGATAATTACTCCTAAAATTTTAGAGTTGAACTAATATCACAATCGGTGCGATTCTGTAAGCAGTTATCGTCAACGAGGACTATTTTGACCAGGGGTCTCCGAAGTTTTTAGCCTAAGGGCCACACTGATTCCTCCACTAAGTCTCAAGGGCCAAGACCTAGCTAGCTCATCGTTAATTTGTATGATTTACTTACATTGTAAGTTTTACAATGTTATCAAAATAAACTATGGCGGGCCGAAATGGTGGTGCTCGCGGACCGTGGTTTGGAGACCCCAGATTTTGACTGTTAAACGGTATTCTGTAAGCTAGTCTGCGTGGACAGTCCTCTCCCTCGGTCAATAGTAAACAAGCATACTTGGTTGCCTTGTGGACGGAATAAACCAAGCGTCAACGACTTACAGATACAGAATATCGAAGTCCTAGTTGACGATCAACAAGCAAAGATGACGATGACGATAACTTTGTTACAGAATCCCATCGATTACCTCTCTCTCACTAAATCCGATCATAGAAAATTTAAATTGAGTATCAAGATTTCCATTTGTATGCATCGGGAGATTTTCTTGTTTTCAATGTTTAGAATAAATAGAATAATAAGTTAACAGTGTTTAGAATAAATAGAATAATAACGGTAATAATAAGTTAACAATTATCAACTAATAACCAATGATTAAGCAATTAATAAACTGTAATGACTAATGATGATATACAGAGCCGTAACTAAAATTTTTAGCGCCTATGGCTAAATACAAAAATTACGCCTTATTTTCAGAAGATAAGATCCCCTTCACTTCTATTTTTCTTTTAACTGATATGCTTTTTCTGGGAGTGAGGGCCACGATCTCACCATAATCAGGTCCGCAAACCAATCTTCAGCACCTAGGGCTGCGGCCACACTGGCCATAGACGAGTTACGGCTCTGATGATCTATAATACTAGATCGAATGCGGTTGTTCACTCGTAAATTACATAAAACTACGTAAAACAAGGCTTTTTTATGTAATAAGAGATTAGAATTCAATTAGCAGTTTATTATTAAATTTCATTGTAACATTGTAAATTGTAATTAACTGCATTTATTTCCCATTTTCTCTTTCGAAGCGTCAATAGTGGACAGCAAAGATCAAAATTTGGAAAAATACAGTGGAACCCACTTATAATCGAAGCGTCAATAGTGGACAGCAAAGATCAAAATTTGGAAAAATACAGTGGAACCCACTTATAATGGAAACTCGCTTATTACGGCGGCCCCGATTGAACTACCATGTACTGTAATGTGTGTAAACCAGTTTCGGAGAAGATGAACACCCGGTTATAATGGTGACCCCGTGAAGTCCATTATAAGCGGGTTCCTCTGTACTTGCCGGATTATACAGAATCTACTGTATTTGCAAAAAAGTTGATAAAAAACAGACTAATTTGGATGATTCCGATCAGTTAATTATCTACTTTTCTCTGATCACCTAGTTTCGTAAAACTTTCAGTTTAGTTAATTAATTACTTGAACTTGGATCGAAAATTGTGTAGACAAAATATAAACATAATGTAATTTACATATAACTTGCATGTAATAAAAGATTACATTTTTGGATGTTTTTAATTGTTTTGATTCATTTAACTAAATAATGAATTTCATTTTCAAACGCGCTAAAATTTTACTTGATTCCGTTATAATGGTATAACGTTTTTTTTTTAGCAATATTTATTCGATCGGTTTTTGTGTAACCTACTAATATTTAATAAACTGAAAGGACTAGAGACTGTTCTTCCACTAAATATAATTTGAGTTCACTTTCATAAATCTTGTAATGAAATTATTTCACTTCTCTTCAAGGAGAGTTAATGGAAATAGTTTCTTCCTCTTAAAAATCCCATATAACTTTCCTTTTTAATAACAGGGCATGTTGTAGTTTAATATTTTGCAATCAAAAATCGATAATGATAATTCCTTCATAGATTACCGTAACTAATATTTATAATCGTGAATATATTGCTCTGTTTTAATAACTAAAGTTTAAAATTAATTTGAAAGTAAACACTCATAGTACAACTTTGATTATTTCTTAACACAGGCTGAACAAAGAAACCTTTTTTGAATATTCCGTTTCAGTTTTAAGGCCGATGTAAGAGTCAAAATAATCTTTTTGTGGACGCCTGGAGACCCCAGTGATATCCACCAAAAAAAGGTGGATTGTATTATCAAGCTTGGGCTTTAGGGCGCCCCGGAATTAAGCTTCATAGTCGATCCGCTACTGATTCTTTTACTTCGTAAACAGGCGAAGGGCCGGACTATTAAATTTTACACCAATACTCCTCTGATTAGATAGTGAGATAACAAAACAACTTTAAATTGAAATTTTTAGCATTCCAAACTTTAATGGGCTACATGCAATGTACACCACCACCTCCACCATTATTGGACGTTTTCCCAAAACCATGTAATTCATTGCTGGATTGTTTTCCCAATCTGTGTTGTCAAGAACGTGGGAAGAAATACTGTCGACCACCAAAACGGTCGTTTTTAACACTGATAACAACTTTTGCACAGGTAAGTTAATAGAAGTTTAAGAGTTGTCTTATCAAAAAAACTTTTTTATAAGACAATTTGAACTCTGCAGAACTCTAATATTTATCGATTGTTACAGAGACTAGTACCTGATGATGCTGCCAGAAATTTTATCAATAGAATTACTTGAAATAAATAGACTGATTGTGAATAATTTGGAATTGTTATTGATAGTTAAGTAAAATAAAGTATATTTGTTACATATATTTGAATTATTTATTCAAAATCTGTGTTGTAAATACATATTAGCTTAAAAAAATTATGTAACTTGTGTAATAATTTCAAAGAATTAGTCGAGCTACAAAAGAGAAATTTCGAATTAGAATCTAAATATTACATGTAACAAGTATTGGAAAATTACCTTTTTGAAACCAATATCGGCTGCATATTCTCTAAAACATTGACGGCAGATATTTAAGCCGTATTTCCGGATAAGCCCGTGCCTGTTGGAACAAGCCCGACTGTAACAATAACAACAAATATATGAATAAACATAAGAATTTAAGAAAAATACAATTATTGGTACACACTCCAATATTCTAGCCGTCAGATTTTGTGCATAATTGCAACTCTTATTAATTGAAAGGAAAAGGGCAACCTGACTACTGACCCAAGACCTTAGTTCCCCACTCGGGGGGTAACATGTGTAAAGAAAAAAAATTTTTCTGTCCAAATAGCCACCATCTGATGGCTAGTGTGTACCGTATACTAAGAATTAACCAAAATCTACAAAATATAAGCAACAAATTGCTTTGGATCGATTTATTTAATGCTGAAAATACTAGAAGCACGATATTTGAGGTTAGGAAAAGTGCCACAATTTTTATATGATTTTTTTGATATTTCTATAATTCCACTTACCAGCATCTTGATCCTTGACCATATTTACGTGGATGAGAATACCAGATATTTTGGAAACCCATTGTATTTTGATTTTAAAACCTTTAATAAGATTTACGAAAACCTTCCTTCAAGAACGCACACGAAAAGGAAGTGACAATTGCTTGACAGTTGACAGCGGAAACAATGTGGCGCCATCTAGTAAACAAATCATGAAACTTTACTTAAATTCAGTAGTTTTTACCCTTATTACTGCAAATTGACACAAATTTAACACAATTATCTGATTTTTTTTGCTGTTCAGTTTCATTTTAAGGCTTTTCATCGATTCCTGTCCTTTATTTATATGTAATTTATTTCTGGCGCTGTAATATGTTTGTTGTAGCTACTTGCTGATAGATGGCGAACGGCGCGCGTTCCAAATATTTAATTTATCCCACAATAGGGGGCACTAGTAGCTGAATTGTAAACGAATCTTTACGCGGCATATTTAAATCCTCGATTCATAAAAATATGTTTGCTGTCCACAAATCGTCGATTCTGTTGCATAAGGGTAATAAATCAGAATTTGCTTTTCAATCTCAATAATTATACTTAAAATCTAAACAACGGTGATACAGACATTGTTCCTTAAAAGCTTCTAACAATGACTTGGAATGAAGGAGAAACAACTGTCGGAAATATTATTTAAGGTACATTAAAGCACTGACTTAGATACTTCATTTCCTCGTGCTTTTGACTTATCCCCTTTTGCACTAGAATGAACGAAATATTACCCTGTGAGAATGTCGTTCAAGTTGATGTAGTGTTCATAAAATTTTCACACGACTCTTTTTTTTTTCTATTTTTCCGTAAGGCAGCGCCGGACTGGCTCACCTTGCTCCTCAAGAAACTCATTGGCCCCGGGTAAAGTCATGCCAAATCTCTCCTGTCCAGCCCGGCACTGTTTACATAGCTGTTACATCGAATGAAAACTTTACGACACAACAGTACACAACACGTATATAGACAATTTTTTTATTTTTGATAACGACGATACATTCGAAATAGAGTTGCATAATGTCCTTTGTTGTTACAAGCTTTTAATCAGTTAATTTTGAGACATCGACGAGTCAACACCAATAATTTCAATAAAATAAGCGGATATTGTGTGTGTTGTGAGTGAATCAGTGCAAGTGCGGGAGTGAAATTACAACTAAATCGTAAAAGTTATCAATCTGAAGTGTTTTCTAAATGGACCACTACCATCCACCATTGATAATCTACGTTGGGAGACTGCACCACCTTGTCGGAGAGGTTCAGCAAAATGGTAAGTTTTATATTTTGTTTCTGAATAGTTGTGTTTTCCTTTTCTGAATTGCAGTAGAAACTTAAAAGTTGCAAAATTATAGAAAATACCACAAATTTGTCGTTTGTTGTTTCTAATTAGTTGATCAAAAAAAAAAACGTTAAAATATTTTCGGGAGTCCCTCAAACGCTATTTGGCCCCCCGGGGGAAATCTCCCCATATCCCTCTGCCCAGTCCGGCACTGCTGTAAGGTAAAGAAAACAACAACTGAAGAGATGGATTAAATATGTGTTTGCAGGGACCCCTCAATCGATGAGAGTCATTAATTCTTTCGTTCAAAATAAAACTTTAGGAAAGACCACCAGCTATAATTGCCAGGATGCCCGGAATCTCTTATTCCGTCTCTGGTAAATGGTAAATCGTATGAATTTTATATGCGCATAGTACAGAAAAGTTGTCTACAAAAATTATTACGACTGGACTAGATAGTCCTAAATTTGTTGAGAGATAAGATGCTAAAGAAACATATGTTTAGACCGGATTAACGAGGCCTTACTCTATATTGTTTGCTTTACATCCGTAATATCAGTTAACATGAAAATTTTCACGTTCCCTAGAGGTTCGTGTTATTGCTTCCCCACTGTATTATACATTGTTTTATTAATAATTAGTTTGTTTTTTTCCATCATTAATGATGATTATAATGGTTATTTTTAGTCAATTAAATACATTACTATAATACATAAGTAAGCATGAACAGAAATTTCGTAACCATCGAAAATCATTAGAATTTTCCTCGGAGTCTTATTACAATTATCTAGCCCATTTTCTCTCCATCCATGAGCAATCGTCATGTAATAGGTTGCGGTATAGTTGGTTTAAAACCAACTAAAAAAATGGAATGAAACGAAAAAAAAAACAAAAGACACTGGACTGATTGCGGTAGAGGCATCATCCTTCCGGTCGTTTGGTAATTCCGGTCCGGATTTGTGCAAGTCGGTTGGTTCTTCAACAACAACAATAATTACGACATCGACCAAGGCTCGGTTTTGGCTTAGTTTTGGTTTGGTTGTGTTAAATATGGAAATAAATTGTTCTCTCCCATGTCAATATTTATTGTTTGTGGAAGCTAGCTAGCTAGCTAGCTAGTAAGGGGCGGCGATTTTCAATTTTCTTGTGTGGAATTTAGTCAGTCAGTCGGTTAAATACTATTAGTTGGATAAATCGAGGGGGCGAAAAGACGATGAAATAATCGATGTACATATTTATTTAGAAGTCTTGTTGTTAAAGAATTGAAACTGAGTCGTGTTGGATGACAGGGAAAAACAACACCTGTGAATGTTTGTTTAAATTGAATTGGATAATAAGAGACAGAAGTCGTTGCTCTATAAAGAAACAAAAGTCGGTTTCTAAACAGAAGAATTACTGTTTCCATTATGTTACATAAAACCATAAATATTTATTAACACAAATACCGAATAGAGGTAATTTTATCAAAATTGTAATTTCAGAAATTCTGTATTATCAGTCTTTTCGCAATACATACGCTAAGTCGAATGCTAAGGCTAAATCCTATCGGAAAAGGAAGGTAAATTGCGCAAAGTGCTTATTTTAGGCTGTGCGCACTCGCTCCCTCTTTGTTTAATAAGATTTAGCGGTAATGCGATATTTTGTTACCAATAAACCTCTAAATAAACTTCTTTATATGAAAAATTGTAGTTTAATTTTTTTTGAAAGTTAATCAACAAGTACCTATAGATAAAAGTGTCTTGTTGGCCTGTTAATTATACATCCACCCTAAAATCTACAATGGTGATAAAACAGTGCGATAATAATATGAACGTTTATTTTCTCTCCAAGAAATGGGAACATTCAGAGGAAATGGAATGAATACACGTACATCCGGGTCATGACAACAACGCGACTCTTAGTTATTTTTACAAGAGAAAGAGGATGAGAAGCAGCAAGACGTCCTCTTCAAATATGCAAATGGATGAAAATAGAGAGGGTAGCTCCTTGTGCATCATCTTTATAGCCATATTTCATACATATACGTGTAGTCCCTTTCTTTACATAATCCACATGTAATATAGTACCTATATATAAGATGCCTTGTATGTCTAGAAACGCTATTGTACAATATATTTTATATTGAGTCAAGGTACAATTTGAGTCGCTTTTATTAGGAAATTTTAAAGTTTCGACAATTTAAAATGGTTACAGACATACACACCCACACTATTTATAAGAATTTCCAATTTCCTTTCAGATAGGGAGGTTTTTGTAAATTCTCCATAAAAATTCCATTTCTTTTCACTGGTTTCTATGAAATTTCATACATTGTTGCTGGCTTCTTTTTCGTAATATCTGATCTGTATTAGATTTCCATAAACAAACATATATCTGTGTTGGAATAAATTCATATTTTATATCCGTATCTCGAGAAAGATGTTCACTGCATTGGTTTTGCCAGTAATATTTCTACGTTGTTCTCATAAATAATATAATAAATAAATAAATAAATTAAAGCGATAACATGTAGAAATTTCTTAACAATATTATTTTATTATGCTTTCTCTTTGATAATTCAATTTGTTTAGATTACAAGGCTATATAACATTAATTGTAAAATAAGGCTATTTAGTTATTTTGTTGGTGGTTTACAAGAATAGAAAATATCGATTCCTTGTTCGTACAATAAAACAATAACAATTGTCCCACATAGTTCCAAGTTTTATTGGCTTCAATTTCAATTGATCTTGTTTATTCCGTTTCGTCGCTAGTGGTAGTTGCAGTTGAATTTATGAATAAAATCGTTACAGTTTCAGGACAATTCTTGAATTTCAATGACTTGTAATTACGTTAAATTTCTTTTTACACACAAATATCTAAAGAAACTAAATTCCAATTTGATCAAACAGTGTTATCACTATAGGACCTACAATAGCAAATCGAAAATTTCCCAAAACAGCATGGTTTCGAGGAAGAATAGAAGCTGTGCGACAGATGAATCGAATTCGAAATGAAGAGATAAAGTAACGATTAGGTGTTAGGTCTGTCCGACATGTGATTGAAAGTAATCAACTCAGATGGTTGGGACATTTATGTAGGGATGGCTGATGAACGAGTCCTGAAAAGGATCGGGTGGAATAAGGAATAGAAAGGAACGAAAGGATGAAAAGAGGAATATATACAGGTGGTGAGAGTGTTTCACGAGGGAGCGATAGCGGTTTCAAACAAAGGAAATAAATTAGAGGGTAGAGAGTGTGGGGGATGATCCATAATTACCCTATATCTAATTAGAGTGAAAGAGACGGGATGAAGATTAAATAAGCAAGTAAGGGATTTTTATTAGTTGAATCAATTTAGGTCGTGGTTTAACTAGAGTGATATTGATGGAGTTTTCGGAAATGTTTTACATAACTATTCTCAAACATAAAATCATTTCTGAAACATTGTTGTACAAGAACTTTGGTTCCTTTATCTAAAACTATTGTGCATAGTTTACGAAACTTACATAGTAGAAATAAATTTTGAATTTAAGTACCATCTGGGAAGCTCCTGAACTTTTAACAAACCACTTGCTATTTCGGTGTTTTTTTTCAGTCACAAACAAAATGGACTGAAAATACATGCACACTTTTAATAATAATAGATTTTGTAAAAAAAATTATTAATTTACGTTGCTAGAGAGTGCTGAAGCTGCAAAAAATTGGTCGTAGAATATTGTAGAAAGCCTGAACCTTTTATGTTCTGTTTTCGTAATAACAATACTATTGCCAGTTAACAAGATTTTTAAGACTATTTCGGAACGGTTTTCTAGTTGAAATGAAAACTGGGGAGAAAATGCTGACAATAACGAGAATAGCAAGAACAGATTGTTGGATTATGGAAGAAATTGCAAATAGTTAGAGCTCTGAAAACTGTATCTATACAATTATATTGTTCATTCAAACACAAAAAAAAGACCCCAAACAATTCTTGTATGTTGCTATATAGATTTTGTGTTTTTGTTTTGAATTTACCCTACATTGAACGATTTAATTATTTTCGTCCTTTTTTTTTTCGAGTCTCGTGTTATATTAAAAGTCTCTCTGTCTGTGTGTGAAAATCACTGATTGGATACTTTTTTCCAGTTGATCAACTGATATACAGACAGTCGACAGGTTTAATTAATTAATTGATTAACTAATTAATTATTTTCCATTGACGTATCTAACAAAGAGGTGGAGAAATCTATTATTTTTACAGTCGGATTTAATTCTTTTGAAGTATCAACGGGATTATATAAACGGAAGGAGTTTAATGAGTCCTGTGGTGTCCCTTTAGTGGTTTTTTCGTCGATTTTTCTGTTGCCGATGTCTCTCAAAAGGATTGCATTTCATTGTTCGTCTGTACGTTCGTCTTAATAAAAACAGACAACAAACAGTTGATGAACTCAGTCAATTACGTATTAAAGTGAAATTCCCACAATGCGTTCCCATTTTACAACGACACCGGGTGGAAGCTTTACTTCTTAAGAATTCAAGGAGAGTGGATCTGCATATCAGAGTCCCTTGACTATTTGTCAACTCTATAGAGTTGTGTCTGTGTGTGTTAGTGTAGGGATTTGAAATGGAGTACATATACACAGTGTTAAAAGAAGTAGTAGTAGTGATACTAGAAGCAGCAGCAGCAGAAGAAGAAAGGGACATGGCAATAAAAGAGCAGCTATGAGACTCCATTTAAATGTAAATAATGGCTAACATCCGTAACCATTTACATCCGGTTATGTCAGTTGCGACAATACAAATGTGACTGTATTGATTGCTGTTAGTATTGCTGTTCTTGGTGATCGTGGTGTCCAGTTTGCCTCCAGCAAGGGGAAGCCGCTATTACTTTTGTTTTATGTCACGCTCAGATCTCAGAAACAGTAGTATATATCGAATAACGGTTTTCAGATTCAGAATATACGTCTTCTCGTAGGGTACCGAAAGAGGGCTTGATAACTTTTAGCGTCGACGAAAGGGCCCAAAGTTATCAAAAACGACTGACAGGTAGGGACGATTTCTTTCTTTATGTATGTTATTAAGGTCGTTCACTTCGCTTTAGGGCCATTCCTGACGACCCTTAATGCAGTGTTAAAGCTATTTTCCACTGACACTGTTTTACCATTGATTATAGATTTGTTGGCCATCCTGTATAGTGCTTGTGGTCCTAAATAGGTGCACATTTGAATTAAGAAAACCTAAACAAAATTTAATTCACCTTGATCTAAACACTTAAAAAGGAGATTAAGATGGGTCAGAATACGATGTAAACATTAATTGCGCCCGTTCATTTATTTCAAGCTCTCCATTTGTATGTTTCTATGCAAATCAGTGTAAAACCTAATTATACGAGATCTTCCACTGAAATCGTTTTATCTGTTCCTGGACTAGAGAGACCTTCAAAGCATTACGTTGACTGAAAATTATGCTTAAATCTTAAGAAAGTAAATCTATATTTTATACGCAACTATAGATTATACAAACATAAACATTTGCGCAAAAGGGCTGTTTTAAAAATGACTTCAACGTGACGTTAAGCTAGTTGAATTTAGACAACAATACAATAATAACATTCAGCTCGCTTTCCTTTCCCGTCTAGATGGTGGTGGTGGTGGTGGTGGTGCTGTATTGTTAACTGGTGAAAACTAAAACAAGGTTGAGGAAACGACCCCTTTTATTGTTTTGGATGAGGCCTGCTGAAAACGAAGCCATACATTTAAATAAAACACGTCAAAAGATGGTTATCTCTCGTAAAGTGGCGAACTTTTCCATTGTGTCCAGAAATTATATTAATGTGTTCTTCTCTTCTTATATACGTATATATGAAATAAAATAAGCAAGAACAAGAGAGATATAGTGGGGAAAGAGAGAGAAAATA